>RDPX01000338.1:116254-137190 GCA_003991215.1 Morbakka virulenta
GGATATTTTAATCATTGGGATATTTTAATCATTAGGATATTTTAATCGTTGGGATATTTTAATCATTGGGATATTATAATCGTTGGATATTTTAATTGTTTGGATATTTTAATCGTTAGGATATTTTAATTGTTGGGATATTTTAATCATTAGGATATTATAATCATTGGGATATTTTAATCTTTAGGATATTTTAGTCATTGGGATATTTTAATCGTCAGGATATTTTAATCATTTGGATATTTTAATCATTAGGATATTTCAATCGTTAGGATATTTTATTTGTTGGGATATTTTAATCATTAGGATATTTTAATTGTTGGGATATTTCACTCATGGGATTTTTTTCTATCGTTAAGATTTTTTTTTAATGTTGGAATTTTTTTAGTCGATTGCATCTTTCAATCGTTTTAACTCAACACTTTAATTCCACGTAAATAACCAAAGAATATTTAAACGAGGCCGAAAATTAGCATTGTACCTTTTTGCATTTAGAATTGTATAACCAGTAAATACTAAGATAATATATCTCGGTTTAATCTTTATATTATATTGATGTAAGTTAAAATTATATTTCAATATTTCTGATAAAAAAAGTACATAATTCTATTTTAGTAAATATTGAGCACTCTGCAAATTTATTTGTTCATCTGCTTATGGGATGTATTTTATTGATATAAAATAACGGAGTTGTCAAGAAGGATGGTGAGGTGTTACAGAAGGAGTGCGACAGTTTATTCTACGCATTTTTCTCGATGCTTATATTCTGTCCTGCATCTCTTATTTGTCTAGAATGTCTCAACAGTTTGCATTACTACTAATTCATAATATTTTAATTTCCTTTCAGTGACGAAGATAAAAAATTGTAACATATTACCAAACATGCATGTTTCATAACAACAATATATTGTTTATCCCATAAATATCTGCACAAACATAGAAACCGTCAGTCTAAGTGTCTTTATTATTATTATTATTATTATTATTATTATTATTAGTATTATTATTATTAAGAATGAAGGATAGGCATTTCAGTTTATAAAAAACTGTTTTACAAATGCGTTCTATAAATTCTATCCTATCTGATGAACGCAGAAAACCTATTTTAATCAATATTAAATATATTATTATTATTATATTATTATTATTATTATTATATTATTATTATTATTATTATATTATTTTATCATTATTATTATTATTATTATTATTATTATTATTATATATTTTTATTAAGAAAATTAATTACCTTTACAATGTATCCAATTTTTTCATAATTCTCAGCTATTTTTTTGACATCATCGTGGCCTTTAACAAGCTCGGCTACTCTACCTTTAACTAATGCCTGAACAAAAAATATAAATTACAATGAGCTTTTAGTGAAACTGAACATTAGAAACAAAACAATTACATTTTAAGGAACCCTCACCATTAAAGAATAAGTAAATGTATCAAATGCATGTATTGATAAGATAAGTTGGGATATTCTGGTATTTATAAAAAAGAAACGTTTGATATGATATCATAAAAATGGTTCAAAAATGTATGATGTCATTTATTTCACAAAGTCATTCTTTTTAAATGTAATGTGTAATTACAGTGTCAGGAAGTTATATCACTTTGAAGACATAATATGTCGAAGCCTGACTTCTGATTTTTTTACAAAAAAATTGTTGGAAAATTACGAATATTATTCAGAAAATTATCAGAATAGAGCTGTAGGGTTCTTATTATGAAAATAGCCCTTTACTTCATTTACTTCCACTTAATTACTCCAATGTAATAAATATGTTTGGAGTGAGTGAATCACGAAATTAATGCTTTATGAAATTAGCGCTTCGTGACATTTCAAGTTCATATATTTATGCTTATGATCAACAAAACATCCAAATATCTAGGACATTGTCATTGAGCCACAAAAGGAAGTCCTCATCAACAGCTTTGGTATCACCTCGAATACCTATCATTTGCCAAATCAATACGTGTTGATGGGATTGAATTTCACCACAACGACAAAATGGATTGTCCCTTAGACCAATTCTATGCATGAAATCGGCGTATCGTCCATATCCAGATCGTAATCGATTTAAGAGCACCCATTGTTCACGCTTCAGGTCATGTCCTGGAGGTTTCACCGTAGGTTCAGGAATAAACTGGGAAAGCTGGTTGTCTGTATTACTCCATCGCTGTTTCCACACATTAGCANATGCTAAAAGTTCTAAAATGAATACTTATTCATTGTATTTTTGTGTGATAACTAGAGAATTTTTGTTAACAATGTCTGTTATAAGAAAATTAAGTTATTCGAATTTAAAAAAAATGTAAACAGAACAGGAAATAAAGAACAGTGAAGTTGACTAGATTTTAAATACTTTAACAAAACTTTTACTACTTCTGTAAGGACTCGAATTAACGGTTTATTATTGACAAAAGCAGGATCCTGATGTCTGACCACAATTAAAATATATTATATATATATGTATATATATATATATATATATATATATATGTATGTATAATGCGGAGCTCACTGCTCTTGCCTTGTCTGAGCACTCTGATAGGATCCCACATTAACTCTTTAGGGTGTGTTTGCTCCGGCAACATGGCCAAAGAGTTATGCCTCAGAAGTTCTGTTCTGCACTGATGAGCCCACAAAGGGCGAAACAGTACTGTCTGCAGACTGAGTATATATGTATATATACATTTATACACACACATATATATATATATATATATATATATATACATATATTCATATATATGTGTATATATGAAATCAACATATATCAATTCCTTACTGTTTTATCTCACATGGAAAGACAAAGAAAGATAGATATTAATTCCTGATAAACAATTGAGAAAAAAAATTGAGTGTAAAATATTAAAGATTTATGTTGTATCAATCGTTCTCAGATCCGCTCGTCTTACTCTGAAAAGGTGCAGGCTATCGTTTTTTAATAATAACAAGTTATTGGTATAAAACAAGTAAGGTAATGAGGTAATAAGGTATATTTCTTCGTCAGTGTCTATGTTGGGTTTGTTTCTTTCTTTCTCCTTGAAATGGCCTGAAAGTCACAGTCAAGTATTCTTCAAACTTTCACGAAACTTATATAATGACCCAGGTACTTTACAGCAGCCATCTTAATTTCAACATAGCCACACAGCTAATTTTTAGACATTATTGAAGACAGAAATTTAAAGAAATGCAAAGAAAAAATATTAACGTGAGATTTAAAGCCACTTTGATTTTTAATCAGAGAGAAGCATTTATTCATCAGATAACTGATTAATATTTAAAACTACGATTCTTGTTAAAGGAAATTCGTTATCACTCTTTTCCATGAATATAGGTAAAGAGGATTTGAAATTGTTACATAAATGATATGTTGAAGAAAAGTTTCAATAGATCAGGTGGTAGATAACGTGGTCATAATGATCACAGGAACTGATTCGAATCCTGTTTGGTTCGATGGAAACATTTTTCACTTTTGGCCAGACTTTCTCGTAACTGATCACAGAAATTGCTTTTATGATATAGGCGAACCATGACATTGAGTCCTTTAAGGCCTTCAAAAACTGCTTTATTATTCCCAGCTTGATATTGGGAGGCGGGAAAAGAAACAATTGGCAGATGCTCAATTTTTTGGTCGCCTGTATCCAAGCTATTTCTTGCAGGTCCGTTCTTTCTTCACCAATGGTTCCCACCGTCTCTGCCGGGAATTTTGTATAAGCACTTTGTTGGCCAAGAAGAAAGTTTACCGTCTTAAGATCAATAGATATGATCCGTTGATGATGGTGATAGCTTAACAGCTCTACCACAGTCTTGATACTCTCGTAAGTCTTTTTCACTTAAAATGAATGTCCACGAGGAACAACCCCATATCACTTTCGGTTGTAAAGAAGCACACATTTCAAGCTTTGCTTGGCGCTTTCATTGAATAGCCGCTACTGACTTGAATGATATTCTGAAAGGCCTGTGGCTTCAAAAAGACATTGGACATCGTTGCAGAAAATAAATCCTCTCTCAGCGCTGAAACACTACCGGAACTCTACCTCTCTTGTGCACAAGTGTGATAATTCTAACATCATCCTCAAGCAATTTTTCCCCTCCAAGTCTTGAGGTTAGCAAGTCACACACTTTCTTGGAAAGATTTGGATCCCTTACTAGATCACTGACATTTTCTTAGCAGAACCGCTTTGGATTTGCATAGTGGAATTCAAGAGCTAAGGCTTCAGTCTCGCAACTACTTGTCCAAGGTGATTTCCTCTACTTCCTGAAGCTCCCTAAAGATGGGGATAGGCACTTTGTCCGAATTAGGCATTGGAGGGATAGGAGATTTAAGGAATGGTGTCAGTCCTAAAAGCGACCAAAAATATTGTATATCAATGGCTTTCACTATATCTATAAAGTCAAAAATTTTAAGATAATTAGAGATGCATATATCTCTTTTCAGGTAAATAATATTGCTGTGAGGAGAAGGCTCAATGAATTGGAGGAAGTCGAAAATTCCTGCTACTTCTGTGCTACTGATTTGACTTGGTTCAACAGAACGAACTGGAGCAGCCCCAAATGTTCTATTCTTGAATCAACACTTTTTCCTGTACCTCATTCCGACGAAATTCCAGTAGCTGTAGGTGGAGAACTTCTTGCCATTAGTGACAAAAGTTTACCCTTTGCTAAAAAAAATTAAAATGTAGTTTTTAATGCCAATAGTCCTCTTTTATAAGAGGCGTTAAGTGGTTTAGTTTTGCTAAAATATCTGCCCAGCTGTTGGCATCCAGATTGAAGTAAATCAACCTCTCTCTGACAGTGCTCGTTCACTTTCTTTTGCAGGAGACAAAAAGCGTACATTCTGTTTCTTTTCTGAAGAGCATGACTTGGGGTACTGCACAGATGTTGTGCAGCTTTTACGAAAGCGTGAAATGGCACAGTATCAATCTGAAAACAGGACCCAGTTCATTGATGGCTTTCTGCTACTAAAGAGAAACCGATTTGCTTCAGTAGCTCTCGGTCACTCAATGTAGCGAGGAAGTCCGTGCTGAAAAATATTTGTTATGTTCATGAGCCTTGGTTGATTTGGGTTGCTCTGATAAACGTTTTGTCGGGATAACAGTCTGGTTTAACTTAAAACCAATGTCTCCTGAACGTATGGGGCAGTGGGGTGCAAACTCAACATTACATGAAGAAGGACTGGAATGTTCAGGCGTAATTGGTGCCTTGCAAATCAAGAAATGTCATCATAAAATTCCTGGTGAAAAGAAACAGGATACCTTTTGCACCTTTGCACACCAAGCTTGGTTTGATGAGGCAGCTCACCAAACCCTAGGATATGGATGGTGGCTGCGTCAGAGACTTGTGCCCTATTTTCAAGGTTTGACCATGCAAAAGTTGAATGCCGGTGTTTTATATGGTCTTCGCCTTATTAATAATTCAGGGTTAAAAGCGTGAAAGACGTTAATTTTAATAGTGAAGACATTTCTTGACAATAAAAAGGCACGAAAATATAAAGAACTTGTCACCAGTATGCTGACTACTTGTAGAACCCTCAGGTACAATACTCATTACAAACACACATCCATCATTTTCCTGAAAATCTGGGATAAATGAGCGATGAGCAGGGAGAGAGATTCAATCAGGACATGAACGAGATGGAGACCAGATATCAGGAACGCCAAAATGTTGTTTTGATAGATTACTGTTGGACTCTGAGAAAAAGATCTGTCTGACTGTCAGCATTCCAGGAATTATGAGAAAAAAAGAGATTTTGAGCACTCAATTTCGATCAACAAAGAAGACATATCCAATTATAAAAGTCATTACGTTTTTCAATGTTTACTGTTAAATGTTCGTTTATCCTGCTTTTTAACATTTGTTTTAAATGTTGTGTTCTACAAGGACTTCCTTCTTTTAGGAAGCTTTTTTGAACAAATGTTAAAAAGAATTAGCAGATAATCTAACAGAAATGTTATAGATTTGTTCAAAAGATTGGATTTTTTTTATAATCGGCTCAGCACAAAAGCCTGGTCTGATAAGACAAAATTGATGTCTTTTCGTATTCAACACATCAAAATTATCCCAAATCAGTTGGAAAAGCTAAAACTACTTCGAAAGAGTATTTTTTGCCCAGTGAGAACCTGTTCACAAAGAAAATTTAGGGCCACCTGCTTTCTTGTCTCTAGTATCTCCATTCTTTTTACTTTCAAATACCTTCAGGTTTTTGAAATTAATACAAAATTTGACAGGGTGACTCCGTATGTGGGTTTGTATTCTCTGCAAACGTTTTCACATTTCATAACTTTTATTTACATTGACATCCAGACGGGAAACATTTGTATTACAAAAGGCAGTGAAATACTGGATGAGGGGAATAAAACTGTTGTTTTGCAAACGATGTGGATTGTATTTTGGATAAAACACCGAATAGACGGAAAAAATTTAGCCTCAAGTAAGTACAGGACAAAGAGTGTGGAATCCTATAAGTCAGAAAAACTTGCGATTTCTCACATTCTTTCCTACCATTGCCGTCGGAAATGTAGTTGTTATTAAATTTAGTGCAAACAGCCTAGTCTAAAACTCTGACTTACCTAAAATCTTCCTCTTTAAAGCCGTAGGGTGCTTTGGGGCTTGTGATTTCGTGGTTTGCCAGCGGCCCTCTTCTGGGATGGACAGAATCAAAACAAGTCCCACAGTAACAGAAACCACATTGGTTACACATCATTGTTGCCAAGTCACGAGCATAGCTTTCACAGAAGTCACATAACACAATGTCATCTTCTGTGCCTGTCAAGAAAAGAGAAGTTTAGTTATAGTTATAGAAGCTTAATTATAGTCAAGATACAGCCTTGGGATGCAGGCTCAAAAGCATATACATTTGGACTCACAGGATGATTTTCATGGATCTAAGAAAAAAATGCCGATTGTTTGATCTTTAACTTAAAAAACAAGAGGTATGTAATTCGATTTTCAGCCACCTCCATGGAAGTATTGTGCCCAATCCATTCCTCTCTCTTTTTCAGTACTAATTTTCTACGTATTTTCAAGTTGTCTCCTAGGCAACAACAAACTGAAAAGGATCTGAAAAACATCTAGAGGAAGAATGAGAAATAGTTGACTATGCACCATACTAAAAGAAAACAGAGGAGACCAATTTGCATGTCCTTTGGGGAAAGGTTCCGTATTGGGTAGAACGATTGCTCATCAACGGGATCTGTATCCCCTGGGTGCGATAAATAATGATGATTTGGCGAAAAAGTAATACTGGATGAAATCAAAAATTAAAAAAACATAGAAAGCAAAAAAAAAATCAGAAACAAGTAACCTCTTCTCTAAAGTGTCTTACTCAAGGCGAGAAAAAACAACAGGTGATATCACTGAACCAAAATTTTTAAAAAATTTAACAAGAAAAAAGAAGGACTTCAGCTACACGTTTATAGACAAGACAACTGAAATAAGAAAAAAAGAAATAAAGGATTCTTTCATAGGAGACGGAATTTCATCAAAAGTAGTTAAGAGTATTTTGATAAAGTGCAACTATATATAAATAAAATATTTTAGTATTTTCAGGAAGACAAACTGAAGGAATTTAGATAAAACTGAGGTGCTGCATTACTTTCATAAAGGCTACCTTATAGAGTTATAATAAAATGCATCAATTAGTAAACTTTGCTTGCTTTCTTGTTTCTTTTTGATGTTATTTCACAAAAAAAGGAAACCAATATGAGCACACTTTATAAAGCCTGTGTAATTTTGCAATATCTTGCAAATCACTAATCCTTCAAGGCAGTGGTTACTAACCTTTCGATTTATTTGTCTTCTTAAACCAAACAATTTTTTGAATGCCCCATAACATAAATACAGTGACAAATGTACCTCTATTTCACAGAGATTCTCTACAGCAAAGCTAAATCTATTCTTTTTGTTGGATACATCATATCAACAGCAGTTAAATATTCTGTATCTTTACTTTAGGATGATTGATTTTCACATGTTTTGGTACAAATTTTCATTCTTCAATTTTTTTAAGGAAAAAAAAAGAAGTTTTTATAAAATAAATACTTCATGTTTGAAGTATAAATTTAATTCCAAGGTGAAGATAGTGATTAGAAAAAATAATTAATGAATTAATGAATTAAATAATTATATAATTAATCAATCAATCAATCAATTAATTAATTAATGAATCAATTAATTAATTAATTGATTAATTAATTAATGAATCAGATAATAAATAAATAAATCAATTAATTAATAAATCAATTAATAAATAAATAAATAAATCAATTAATTAATGAATCAATTAATTAATTAATCAATTAATTAATGAATGAATCAATTAATTAATTAATCAATTAATTAATTAATGAATCAATTAATTTATTAGCCTATTTTATGCATGTATTTATTTATTTATTTATCTATTTATTTAACGATGTCCTTGACACTGATGCACCTTTTGTGGCAGTATTTCAGTTTTAGGATCCGATCACAATTCAGCAGCAAATGGACAAGCGATTGATAAATAAATCACAAAAAAGTTCAAAATTACAAGAAAAACGTCCTGCAGTAAATAACAAAGATATTTTGAAAGGCTACCTTCCAAATCCTCGAGGGTGATAAAGTTCTAAAGGCGCGTAAACCTAATTATAAGAATCGGAAAGGAGATGCTCTTACATCGAAACTAAAAGACGGCACACTTGGGCAAATGATAATTGAAAAATAAACGTACATAGAGCAAAGAAAACTGCATTATGAACTTGATAGAGAAAACAGAAAAACGTGATGCATTTTGACCAGAAGTAATGCTAAGAGGCTACTAAAGAAACAGTAAGAAATTTGAATTGAAAGTTATGGTCTGATGACATGAACAGAAATATTTTGGATTTAGATAACGAGAATTAAAACCAATTGCATTTGAAAAAAACCGTTTTCTTGCTTTTTATTCTAAAATTTATATTGTCCTCTTGCCTCTTTGTTGTTGCCTCAAAAAAGTTGTTAAAAATACTGTTTTTACTGTTTGTAATTATGATTATTTGTTAAAAATAATTATAATCAGAAGCAGTAAAAAATGTGAACGCCCTAAAATCTCTTCTCTTTAATTTTTGAAAAAATATTCGATAAACCATTTCTTGAGGCCCTTCTTGGTTATTAGGCACGCGAGGTTACCTGTCCTATTCATGTTTTGTTTTTATTGATAGATTATCTCTTTGGGCTTTGCATAATCGAATAAGAGATTATTTTATGAATTCATAACATTAAGGTTCCTGATACATAGTTTTGATCATAAAACGTTTTCTCAAGAATAAATTAGAGGAAAAGGAAACTAACTAACATGATTTATATGAACTGTCTATGGACCATTCAGTAAGACGTCGTCTAGTAATAGTGATAAATTTCCTGGGCCTCATTAACATTTGCCACGGGTCATTTCAACCATGAAGACATACGTTGAAAAATACTGCTCTTGTACGAAGGCAAAGTCAGGTATATTATATATATTATATCGATAGATGGATATCGATGGATAGATAGATCCCGGTGGATAGATCGATCGATGGACCGATAGATAGATAATTATATATATAATATATATATATATATATATATATATATATATATATATATATATAGAGAGAGAGAGAGAGAGAGAGAGAGAGAGAGAGAGGCGGTACTCTAATGACTTACTCCTTTTCATATGCAAGGAAACTTGCAGTAGATAAGAGGGTCAACCTGTGCTATATTGATCACAATACTAATTTCTCACGCATACATCTTTCTATTTTTAAACCAGAGAAGACTATCAAAGTGATTTTTAACCGTCTGAGCTTGTCAGATAAATGTATTTTTAATATTTGTAATGGTTGAGCACCGTGACCTTCAGGTTACAAAAAGAGAAGTTTATCCTTGCAACCTCAGCTACGTCCTTAAAACTCTTACACCCAATCTGTTTCTCTTTTTAAATGGTAGATTACTATGCTTCTACATGTTGAATAGAGCTACAATCAAAGTTAGTCAATGATTAAAAACTATGAAAACGAGAGAATAAAAGCTTTAATGATAAGTACCTGTCAGCATCACCTGCTGAAAAACATAATTAGAAAACAAAATGAATATTTTTGGCACAAAAAACGATTTAGAAGCTAGTGATTTCTGTCAGTTCTGTCTTGCTTAGTCCTCCAGTCAGCTATCTTGTCACCATGGAGATGCAATATCAATCTACGGTCTAATCAATGCACATAAATCAGTTCTAAACTACACGATTCTTTTTGCTTGTTCAACAAAGATTCTCAATATTTTTGCAATGTTGATCCACTGATCCGGAGGATAAACCCCGTTTTGATTTTCTTTTTTTTAGAATAAATGGATTTGAATTCCTTTAAAATACCAAATATTATTTTAATACAAATGTCGTGATAATATTTAAATTTACTTTCTTTTCTTAATATACCTGTTACATCATTGTAAGCATTTCACGACAATGGAATAATGGTACAATATTATAGGCAACAACAACTCACAAGGTCAAGGAGAGAATAAAAAGATATAGACTCAAAAACAGTACAGCACCTTTCTCTGCTTGATCCATGAACTTCCACATGATTCTTTCCAAAACTCTATTTCGTGGTAAATCTGAAATTCCTTGTATAGGGATGACAAACTGCATACCACAAACAGGACAGTTAGCTTTTCTCCGTCGTGTTGTTTCTACAAGATTATCTTCTTCAACCCACTTTGTCCATAATTTATCTTCTTTTCCTGTCCCCTCAAATATATCATTTGCACAAGACAAACAAATATTGTGACAACAAGGCAAAATCACAGGGGATGTAATATATTTGCTACAAATTGGACAAATGAATTCAGCCTCCATAGCTTTTGATTTTGGCAAAACCTTTTACTACTGAGAAACGAATTAAAGACAAATTGGTCAATCAAAGTAAAAATCTTGAAAGCAAAAATGGAAGAAATCCTTCCAACTGGAGACCGAAGTTCTTGACTAACCTGTACGTGGACAGCATTCTGGTTAAGTAAATCACAGAAATTAACTCTCATTAATGTTTCTCAATAATGATCTAAACGATTTGAAAATCGAAAACATTGGAGTTCTTTTGAAAAACAGAGGAATGTACTGATGCTTTCAAAGATTATTTGAATTATTCATGGAGATGACAGAACTCTTTTCAGAAAGTTGATTAATAACTTACAATCGAGTCTTCACCACAGTTATGTGATACAAGCATAACAACACGGTATTTAATTAGTCAAGAGATTGTCATGGTTACTAAACATCTGCTGTCGACAAATATATGCTCGGCAATTTAGCCATGAATAGACAAATACATAGTGTAACTAAGGAAGTTCATCTTTGAAAAAGTCATATCGTAAAACAGATGGAAAAATGTTGACAATGATGCCACAACAATGTTGACTGTTCTGCTCATCAGTAAAGATAAAGATTTCAGCCATATATTAATTAGTTTTTAATTGGTATGAGATAAACAGGAGCATTTCACAACGCATTAACATACGCTAGGTATCTAGGCATCAAAAGGTTAGAAAATGCACTTTGTCTCAAGTACGTCAATTAATGTATACAAAACGATTATTGTAACAAATATGTTTTTTTCATTCGCAAGTTTATTTTGCTCGCTAAACTTCTCATATATTGTCAATTCTATTTTTACATACTTATGGCAATTCATCTATCATTGCCTTATCTGCTTGAAAAATTAAAGTTAAGGTTATTTTTTTTTGGTTTATTTATTTCTTTTTAGGTTTTTTCTTTTAGTTTTTTATTTTCTATTATTATTTTTTAATGTTTATTTTTATTTATTTTTTTTATGTATTATTTATTATTTTCTTTATTTTTTTGTTTTTTACTTTGGATTTTTATTAATTCATTGATTGATGATCGATTCACTTTGTGACTTTGAGTTGCTTTGGTCTCGCTCGTTTTGCCCTCTGTTATGTTAAACATAATGTTTCATTTGTATTTACTTTCAAAGAAAAGTTCGTATAGGGGCTACAACAAATCAATAAATAAAAATTGAAAAAGAAGCTCTTAAAATAAATCTGCATTTAGGTTAAAATTTAGTTTTAACTGTGCTTTTTAACCCAAGATAAGACCGAGCTCTTGCAAGCTTGAGTGAAACTTGTGCAGCCATATTGACTGTTCTAGGTTACAATAAGAAATCTTTGCACCTTACTTAATCAGATAAGCTATATTAAAAATGCATTTAATTTTATCATGCTAGGGCCAGAGGAAAATAAAATATAATTAAGATATATAAACAACATGGAAATCGATACCCGAAAGACAACTATGGCAAAGATTAAAGGTACACCTGAAGTCTGATTTAGGGATGCATCGAGATTTCTAAGAAGGAAATTTTGCTGTGAATTGTAAAAAAACCATGGTGTTTTGTTACTCTAAAGAGGAAGAGGAGGTGTAGAGTCATCTTTTAAAACTTAACTATCTCATAAAAACTGTAAAAAATAGTTTTAAATTAATGAATTTTCAGATCAATAACAGAGCTTAAGTGTTACTATGGGTGGAGAGTGAGATTAGTACCTTGGATTAGTCTGGAGAAAAGGAAGAATTTAATTAAAATAAATAGATGTTACTAATGAATTATAAGCAGGCATCTTTCTACAAGATTTCAGAAAAATATCATCTCAAGCCACTAAAGAAAGACAGGACTACAAAGATTTATGAGAAATGAAAGAACCAAAGTAAGCTTAATTTATCACCACTAAACCTAAAAATTATTACATTGCAGTACAAGGATTGTGAGACCATAATCTTTTATATTGTTGTTTAATTGAAAAGCAATATCAAGAAAGAATTTTCAGATTGGTAGTTACAATTGACTTTCATGAAACATCAGTATACCACAAGAAACATTTGATCTTCCTATAGCCAGAGTGCTTTCTTATTGACTTTAATTGCATATTAATTTCATTTGCCTTATATACAAAGATCATACGCTTACAATATTTTTTTATTTCTACCTTTCGGACTTGTATGCTTGTTCGGTAAATATCTGAATTATCTAGAGAGTGGTGGATAAAGATTGGATTTGACACTGGTTATGTTTTTCTGTAAGCGTAAGTCTTGTAAACTCTGTCAAACCGTGAATAAATATCATGAAACTATTGGTTGCAATCACAGTGCTTATTTTTTGTGTTTTAACTTATGTATATTGCTCTGCTATATGTATTGAGCACCTTTTGATACGAAAACACAAAATTACACACACACGCACATATATACTCAATCTCCAGACAGTACCGTTTCTCCCTTTGTGGGACATAACCCTCTGGCCATGTTGCCGTAGCAAACACAGCCTAAAGAGTTACTGTGGGATCCTGTCAGAGGGCTCAAACTACGCAAGCGCAGTGAGCTTCGCATTACGCAAGCAACAGGTCCCCGAATCTCAGAGAGAGTGCTCTACCAAACTTTCGTAGGGGAGCGTAATATATATATATATAATATGTGATATATATAATATGTAATATATATATAATATGTAATATATATATATATATATCTCACTTTCTTCGATATTCAATAATGGGCATTTTCGCTCACTCATTATGAAGTCAGACTTTAAGAGATGCGAAGAGGAAATTTGTAAAAGGTAACACTAAACAAAATAAACTGTTGAGCACGTCTTTCAAAGATCCATGATCAATAGTTCAAGACAAATTTCCCATATATTGAATGAACTTTAGTACTTGAGAACCAGTATAGTAAAATTCATCAACAAAGCAGAGGATGCGGAAGACTATGAATTTCTCTCTTCATCTGTCGTCTGCTACATATTATAACACTCGTAGTTTTTTCCCATGTATCTACTACTCACTATTTAATATCTTTCACCTAGCTTTGCTCCCTTCTCAATAAAATCTTGCTCAGAATATTTCTATTAATGTGCTCAAATATTTCATTTTCCTTGTACTACAGTGCTTTACTGACAATCTGTCAAATCCTCTCGTTTGCAACACCTTTACATTTCTCTTTGCGTAACATTTGGAAGATCCTTTCATAGCAACAAACTCAAAGGCTTCCACTCTCTTCTTGCTCTTTTAATTCTTTAAAACCTTTTTAGAAATGTAGTTATTTACTTAAGGAAGCATGATTATGGAGCTCTTTGGCTGCTGAATGCTTTCCTCTATCGTATGACTTATCTCTTGTGCTTGACAGGTTATTTTGTGCCCCTCCGTCACAACTCCATAAAACTAGTAGCTTTATGCCTTGCTTTTCCTTGTCGCCCAAGTTTCACAGCTATAGGTGAGGATTGACCACACAAAGCATTTTAATAGACGGATCCTGGTTTTCCATGAAATGTATTGGCTATATAGCAGGTGTTTTAGGTTTAAAATGGTATTTGTAGCCATTCTAACTCTTCTTTTTATCTCCAAGTCTGACCTTCCATCTGATGTTATCAGTTATCCCAGGTATACAAAGGTTTCTACCTGCTCCATCTCACAACCATGAATAATTAATTTTGCTTTGGGTGTTGTTTCATTCCGAGTAACAACCATTGTTTTCGTTTTCTTAATATTGAGTTCTGAGATCTTTTTCGTTATCAGCCAGGAGAGCAATGTCGTCAGCATATCGAAGATTATTTATTAACAGTGATTCTAGTCCTCTGAATATACCTTATGTATACATATTGAATAGCGAAGGGGACAATACACACCCTTGCCTGACACCTTTCCTTTTTTTACTGGGTCTGACATCCCTATAAACATTCTGAATTTCGTTTGCTGGTTCCAGTATAACTTAGATATTATTGCGAGGTTATTTTCGTCGATATCTAAATTTTGAAGGATTTTGATTAATGACTCCTGATTTACAGGATCAAAGGCTTTAGCATAATCTATGAAACAAATATAAAGATCTTCATGTTTTTCCAGGTATTTCTCTGTGATCATTTAAGATGGCTAAAGATGGCTTCTCTTATCCCTGAATTCTTCTTAAAACTAGCTTGTTCCTTACTTATTTCAAAGTTTATTGTATTCGTCATGCGATAAGATGATAAGATGATAAGATAAGATAAGATAAGATAAGATAAGATGATAAGATGATAGATAATAAAAGTTTTAATACATGACATATTAAACTTATCGTTCTGAAATCTGAACAATCTGTTGCCTTTGATTTCTCAGGTAGCAATACAAAAATTGATGTTCTGAGGTCTGCAGGTATGTATGCTGTTTGCACATTTTATTACATATATCAGTCAGAGGTGTAATTCCAAAGTCTCCTAATGCTTTTAGCATATCTGATGTCACGCCATCAATTCCTGGTGCTTTTCCAGATTTCATACATTCTAAAACTTTTTCCACCTCCTCATCGATACGTTCAGGTCGGCAAAGAAATGATGTAATGGGTTCATCGTTTCTCTGTTCATGAAAAAGTTCTTCTTCATATTCAACCCGTCTCTTCATGATCTTTTCTGCTTCAAACAAAATTTCACCTTTCTTATTTTTGATGCAGTTAGCTCCATCTGTTCCGTTCTTTGTTAATTCAATAAGTTTTTCATAAATGTGACCTTGATTATTGTTTTTTGAGAGTTGTTCAATTTGTGAGCATTTCATGTTTAGCCAGTCTTCCTTCGCTTCCGAAGATTTTAGTTTTATTTGCTTATCTATCTCCCTGTATAATATAGTGTTTTTATGTTGTTTCCTTTCCTTGATAAGGTCAAGTATTCTTTTGTAATCCATGATTGTTTTGCTATATTGTTAATTGTGTACAAAGTAGTGTAGTTTCATTTGTTTCACATATTGCTTGTCGGAAAAAATGCCACTACACGTCAACTTCCTCTTGTATAGATAATGTTTCATTTTCTTACTCAGGTAGCATTAGACATTCATATCGATTTTTTTACTTCAATTGCATATATCTCTGCCATATCAGCATCCTTTAGCAATTCAGTGTTACATTTTTAAATTTTAGTCTGCTTTGATCTAGGAATTTTTAGCTTTATTTTCAATTTCATAATTACTGATATATGATCAGATCCAATGTCAGCTCCTGGATATGTTTTGCAGTTTTTAACATTATTTTTGAAACGACCGTTGATGCTTATAAAATCAATTTGGTTTCTATAAATATCACCAGGGCTTTACCACGTGTTTTAATGTCTTTTTAGATGTTTAAATTGAGTATTTCCAATTTGGAGTTTATTTGTTCCCAAAATTAAATAAGTCTCTCACCTCTTTCTTTCATATCCCCTAAACCACAATTTCCAATGAAGTCTGTTATTGGTTGACNGTCAGCTCCTGGATATGTTTTGCAGTTTTTAACATTATTTTTGAAACGACCGTTGATGCTTATAAAATCAATTTGGTTTCTATAAATATCACCAGGGCTTTACCACGTGTTTTAATGTCTTTTTAGATGTTTAAATTGAGTATTTCCAATTTGGAGTTTATTTGTTCCCAAAATTAAATAAGTCTCTCACCTCTTTCTTTCATATCCCCTAAACCACAATTACCAATGAAGTCTGTTATTGGTTGACTACCGACCTTCGCATTAAAGTCATCCATCGTTTTTACAACTTCTCCTGAATTGGCTTCTTAAAGACAATCCTGTAGTTCTTGGTAGAATTATTCAATTTCAGCATCGCTAGCCATCGTTTTTACAACTTTTCCTGAATTTGCTTCTTTAAGACAGTCCTGTAGTTCTTGGTAGAATTTTTCAATTTCAGCATCGCTATACAATAGGGGCATATGCCTGTATTATGAAGATATTATATGGTTTTGCATGTATCTTGCACATAATTATTCTCTCGTTTATTGGCCAGTACCCCATTAGTGATTTTGCTATTTTATTTTTCATAACAATGGCAACTCCGTGTTCATGTCTCTGGTCACTTGAGTAAAACATGGTAAATTTCTCACTTTTAATACAGCCTCTATCTGATCATCTTATCTCTGAAATACCAAGTATAGCTAATTTTAATTCTTGCATCTCTTGAAGTAGGTTATGAAATTTACCAGGTTGAAAGAAAGTACGTACATTCCAAGTACCGATTATTCAAGGTGCATTGCTGTTCTTTGGGGATGGTGGATCCGTTTTCAACTCTCCCGGGGGTTTTAAGTTGATAACATCATTTTGTGGATCCTCAAAGACCCCACTTTGCTTAGTGGCAGGGTGGCCAACGTCACCAGCATAACTGTTATGAGATTTTTGTGTTTTGACAATGACTGACTATGAAAATACGTAGTAGGAGTTCTGTCCTTTCCACGGTGGCATTCGCTTATCATAAATACCATCTATGATGTTTCTCAATGCATGCCGCAGGCTTGCTGTCTGCGCCTGTTTTGTAGCCGCTTCCAGACTCCATCCACTTGGGTAGAGACAATACCCAGAGAACCACAGAAACTGTGGTCACCCATGTCGTTTCGCAGGTCAGTCGAGACCAGGTTCCGGGGTGTGGCCGCTGCGTGAATTACAGCTACTTGGAGCCAGACATAAGCTAGATGGGGAAGTGTGGTCCAAAGGAGCCAATCATTACAAACGTAATGCGACTGTCTTCACCAAAGGTACTAGCCACTCCAACCCCCACCTGATACCCCTTATTTCTTAACTAAAAAAAGAGAAAGGTGTCCCTGTATGTCTATGTGTGCGGGGGGGGGGGGGCGTTGGTTAATTTTTTGACATAGAAAGTAAGAACCTTTTTCTACAAGTGTTGTACAATCTTATATCACAGACAGTAGACATGTTTGATTTATTCATATTTATTCAAGGGATCAATTTTTTCTTGCATGGAATGTTTTTGCTTCTTGGAACTTGACAGACGGTTAATCTCAGGAATGGCTTGTCCAGCATCTGGTCTCGAATATGTACGTTGCATTTACTACTACTACCACTACCACTACTACTACTACTACTACTACTACTACTACTACTAATAATAATAATAATAATAATAAAGGGTAGACGGAAAGTGCCCCGACCAGCAGGTCGCCTGGCAATTCCTCAGGGAGCAGCGCCCCTGCCCTAGTCGAGCTGGATAAACCTGTCGGGAACAGTGGGAAAAGTTGAACTTGCCATAATTAGCCAGGCTTAACTTAGCACTGCCTAGTACTGCTGGAAAGGGACATTGACCTCCCTACCCTGTGTAGCCAAATTTCCCTGATAATTACACTAGGCACTGACTATTACTGTCACTAAGTGGCGTAGCGTCGTAAGAAGTATGACCTCTGATCTTAATTGATTGGTGGAGTACACGAACTAGTTTTGCCTGGTAATTATGAATGGGCTAGATCAGACATTCCCGCTCAAACCGCAGACTTGCCATTCAGTTGCCTGACCTTAATCGGTTGTGTGTGTCCCGAAAGGGCTAACACACCACGCATTTCTGTTTAACGGGCGGGAGTAGTGGGGCAGCATCATATCTGGGTGTCGTGAGCGTGGATCCCTTGTTCTGAAGGGCTTAGTACCGAGTTCTTACTTTTTTACTTAGTCCCAATGTCTTGGGCGAAGCGACTGGGAAACCTAAACAGGCCCCACCTGCAAGGTCATCTACTGCTTTCATTAAAATCAATATCGCACACACCTGGTGTGATGCATGCACCCAGCTTACCCTTATAAAGCTGGGAGTCGGATGGGTTTGCTGGGATTTCTACCCCTGAGTTCCCGGTGGGCTCGTATTGCTCCACCACTCAATAATAATAATAATAATAATAATAATAATAATCCACGTAGACACGAAATTCCAGGAAGCGACTGGCGTAGAATATCCAGCTCCTTGGCTGTAAGGCTAAAAAGCAATCTTTATGAGATGAAAAACAGAATTAAATCATATTGCTTCGTCCGTCGCAGGGTTAACAAGGGACGCGTCCATCAGGGCTAGGCCTGAGGTCGAAAAGTCTGATTCGTAGCTTAACTCTTCCCCTAACGAAGGCCAGCATCGTCACCAGGAAGGGAGAAATCCCACCCTTGGTCGTGCTGGATCACCACCTAAGAACACTAATAAATAATGCTAAATAGGAATAGATGGACAAGGGAAAAGCACAAGGAAGTAATGTATTGCTTTTATTTTGCACTTGAAAATCCAGAGACAAGTAGCAAAAAAATTGAAAATCTTAATGCTAATAAACTGGCAAATGGCAGAAGGTATATGATGCGCGAAAAAAACCTGACAGATGTTGAAGGATAATAATAATAATAATAATAATAATACGAAATAGTAAGTAAAAGTAAGTTAAAGTTCGTGAATTGTCCTGTTATATGTTAGACGTATTATTCTATCCTTTATCCTGAAAATCTTAAATTTCATAAGAATGAAAACAATAACTTCTAATTTTACTCGCCCTAGGCTACTGGTAGTGGTCCAATGTTTGATATTAACTTCATCCATCCATCCTAAGTGCCGTCTCCGATCCGGAGGTTGGCGACCCTGGATCTCCATCTCTGCCGGTCCTGCACTTCACGTCTCAGCTCCGCTTGCGTTAGCTGTGTTGTTTTTGCTATCCTGTCAGTCCACTTCTGCCTCTGACGTCCACGGGCTCTTTTCCCTGAAATTTTTCCATCTAGTATGTCGCGTTGTATACCGGTATGCCGTGCTATGTGTCCAAAGTAGGACAACTGACGTTTCATGATGCTTTCTAGTAGACATTTGCTTGTTCCCAATTTGGATGCAAATAAATTGGCAAATGTAAGCCGAGACATATTTAAAAAATAAGAGATTAACTAAGTTTGAACTGAGAGATATAATCAAAAGACGGTAAGAGAGGATATAAGATCTGTTAAAGAGGCGCCTTAAAATACAGAAGAGAGTGAAATTAATGGTTTAGATGATATTCCTGTCGATGAAGCGTCTGATAAAGAAATTGATCAACGAGCTTGTGGAAAAGGTGATGTTCGATATGACAAAGTCTCTGATGTTTATACTGAAAATAGATCTGTCGATAGCAGAGACGTTTGTTTTGCACCAATAATAAATCAAAGCAGTATGCTTGATAACACTGAATTTTTACAATGAAAAGATGAAATAATTGCCAATATTGATAAGTTCGAATCTATCAGTATGGAAGACAGCGAACGTCTGATCAAAGGCCAATTTTGAAAAGCAGAAGAGAAATACTTATTCATGGCAAATTTGGTCATAACAGAATTTTGCGAGCAAATTAAAATGAATCAAAACTGAACTTAACATCAAAGAACAGCAACCGACGTAAGAAATCAAGTGGAAGCTTGCTATTGATGGCAAATTGGACTAATACTCAAAGAGATATTAACATTAAACAAAATAGGAAACGGAAAAGGCCCCTAAACAAGGAAACCTTGCAAATTGATAAAAAAGTTAGAATACAAAACATATCAGACATCCCACATACGAGAGAAGAACTAAAACAAAAAATGCATATGAAATTGTAGAGATTAAGGAGGTAAAAGAAACTTTACCAGCAAAATAAAATCTTTTAAAGTGATTTCAACAGGTTTTATAGAGAAATAGGAACAAGTAAAGTAACAGTTAAAAAAAGTATAATCCAAAAGAAATATTGAAGGGTTTTGGAAAGGTTTTTTTGGATAAAGAAGAGAATTTTAATAAGTCGGCAAGTCTGACAGAGAATAATGAAAAAGTAAGTGAAAATGTACACGAAATCTCAGAAATAGATTTCACCCGGAGCTGATAAATTCCAAAATTTCTGGTTAACTCACTAGTCTGCTTAACATCATTACGCAAAACTCTGAAAAAATGCCTGGGTGGTTATGTGAAGGAAGAACTTACCTTCTGGCTAAGAATAAATAAACTAACTATCCCAGAAACTCCCACCCGACTACGTGTTTGTTGACCACATACAAACTACTAACATCAGTTTTGGTTGGCAGGAAGTATTTACACCTTGAACAAAATAGGCTTTTCCCTCTCGAACAGAAACGAAATGACGTTAAATTCACCCTTCCCCCTCCCACCCA
>RDPX01000338.1:137580-151270 GCA_003991215.1 Morbakka virulenta
GGAGGTGATGTGGGAGAGATAAAATTACAGCTCGGTAAAAAATAAACAAAACCACTATCACAAAAATCACCCGTCGGATGGGGTGTGGTTAGCCCTGAAAAAAACAATAAGATAAGTTGTGGTGGCAAGAAGGTAGTTAACCAAGCGAAAAAGATAGCGTTCCCCCCCGAAACCGAAAAAAAAAAAGGTTGAATTACCCCTTCCCCCCCCCCCCGCCCCACACACACACACAAAAAGAATGATAGTCAAAAAAAATGGTCCAGATATAGACTGACAATAAGTATAGTTGCCCATAAAAGAGTAGGCCCGCAATACAACGAACAACTAGATGGGGTTTAAATCGTGGACTGTGCATTAAGAACAAAGAAATATTGAAAATGTTGATGAAAATTAGGAAGAAACAATAGGTCCAGTTGCCAGCATTGAGGGGAGTTGATTGCGCAAGGATAAATGAAGTAATGAGGAGAGTTGATAGTGATTGATGATATACCAAAGCATCAAAGGGTTGAAATATCTGAACCAAAAGTGCAAAAGATCCTTAAGAAGATCGCTAGTTCGAAGGCACCAGGCCCCCTTGGAGTGCAAGGATTTTGTCACATAACTTTACCAGCATGCACACATATATGACAAAATATCTGTCCAAAGCCTTGAAGGAGGTACACCTGCATCAAAAGATTTTGAATCAAGTAATTACAGACCATCAACTTGTTTACCCCTTGCATAGAAGCTACTGATAGGACTGATAATTGGTGAAGGCTACGATATTTCAAAACAGAGAAGCTACTACTTCAGGAACAAAAAGGCTATGAACAAAGTCGATGGAAACTACAGATTTGATAATCATTGCCCGATTGGAGTTACGAGGGGCCAAGAAGAGAAAAAATGTCTTGATTTGGTTTTGGTAGGCTAGAGAAACAGAAATATTGATAATGACATGTAAAGAGCAGGTAATCAGAACCAATTTTATCAAGGTAAGGATGGATAATATTATGCAAGATGTTTGCTTGGTAATTCTGGGTGAACAAACTCTGATCTTGAGGGACAAGGATAAAACTGTCAGTTTCCTCTTTCAGTCCGGAGCTGCTTAGCCACTGATGGGTTGCTTTTTCATCTACATTAGCATTCTTGCTTCGCGTTCCGAACTGACCATGGGAAGTTTTATGCTGCCTTTTTTGTTTTAACTGTTTCAATCCCAAATCTTTTGCTTTCCGTTTCCTCTTTTTTGCTAGAAATGTAGATGTAATTTCCACATTTACGTCTTCAGCTTCAAGTTCCAGTTCTCTAGAAAATTTGTTCGATTCTTTAATAACAGAATGGAGCCTTTTTGAGTTTTTATGCGAGTATACAAATTGCAGCATCCAATCGTCAACGTTGTCAAGGTATTCAGCGAGCCCAATAGTAGATGTTTTATAAGATAGATCAAGCTGGATCATGTCCCTTCCTCCTTTGACTCTGGGTACGTACAACCTGCTAGCATCTGACTTTCAGTGATGCATTCTATTACATGTTAGTAGTTGTTTCCTGATTCTTGTGTCTAATAATTTAAGCTCATTCATATTCCAATAAATAACATTAAAACTATAAGTAACAACCGGTATTGCCAGTGTATTAATTGCAGTAATACGATTTTTGGAATTCAGTTTTCATAATCGACCTCAACCTTCTCAAATACTCTTTTCTAATTTTCACCTTCATAGTTGCATGCTGTATGTCATCACCCTCATTCACTCCAAGACATTTGTAAGCTCTTTCCTGTTCAAGTTCTTTTATCACTGTTACATCGTCTAAAACAATATTCTCAGTAGTAGTCACCTTTCCACCCACAGCCCTCGCTTTTGTACTTCAGATTTATTCTTTTTTCATTCATTCATTCACACATTGCTCATTTATTCATTCATTTACATCGTTTCATTCACTCAAATCTTATCCAATCTACACGGTATCCTTTGTAAAGCACTTTGTTTGGGCCTCAAGGAGTTCCATTTCGTGGGGAACTGGATAAAGCTCACATCCGGAAAGTATATGCTCCATTATATAGCTTGAATAACAACATGGGTACATACGCCAAGAAATCATTGATGGCAACACAAGAAAATACAGAGCTGTGAGATTTGGTTGCATTGCTATCTTTAAGACTTCAATATACTGCAAAAAAGAGATAAATAATTGTTTAGTGTATATACAAGATCATCAAAACAAAAAGATATAAAACCAGATTCAATCGATCAAAATACAAAACTGAAATACTTACATCGATTTTGTCCCACGATTCAATTACTATGACAACAGAAATAGTTACGTGGTATGCTTTGCTGACTGTTGCAGCTTTTTGAACTAAGTCTCCTCAGACTGAATATTTAATTAGTTTAAATGATTCTTTATGTCAATAAAAGCAGATCTTTTTTACTGCTTCTTGATATAGGAATTTAATCTGAAATAGTAATCTAAATATATATATCCTGTTTTTCTATTTTTATATTAGTAAACACAGTGCGTCAATAAACATAATTCAAGTGTCCATTTTTTGAATACCTCAGTTCCTAAATCTACTTTTGAGATTTAATTCTTGATATCAGGTGCAATGGCGTCAATAAACCAGCGTCTATTGTTCTAATGTGTAGATCATATTTTGCCATCTGAATAAATCTCATTTTAGGGTTTTATTAACTTTGTATAACATACCCTACTCATGAAAGCAGTGAGGCAACTGCTTTCATCATTTCTTGTGATCATAATTCCAAGGAATAATTATATAACTTTGGGATTGGTCTGACATAGTGCTTATGTTGTGTCTTAAGCTTAACACTTCAAGTTATGCTATTATGGCAAGCTGATACCTTAAAAACTGTTGCCATCTGCCATTTACCTCGTGGCTGATTTTCGTCAATTAATAAGACAATGTTTCTAATGCTAATTTGTTTTTCTCGGCCTGGGTACTTCTTGCGACTAATGTGTTGGCAGATAGTAACGAAATCATATTTTCCAAAATACCTTTACTGAGCTTTCCACAAAGTTCAAACGAAGCTTTGGGCTGCATTTGTTATTGCATTGTCCTTGATATTCACTTTCGCTAGCTCGTCCAACTAGCAAGTGGCTTGGAATAAGGGACGTATCATCATCTGGGGAGGCCGAGAAACGTCCAAGTAGAGGTGAGTTTACCAGGTTTTCTGCCTCGCAAAAAGTTGGTGGCACAGCTCACCTCGCGTTAGAGTTTGTTATCTATATTTGTTAACTATAACAATAACTATAACAATAACTATAGACTCTTCATCTTTATTTTGATACGAATTGTGAAGGCTCTAACTAGACCAATTGAGACAGAAAAATCTGTACAATATGGCTTAGATGACTCTTGTCACTTCCCGCACTTATGTTATTTTGAAGTGATTTAGCTGCTTTTCTATTTCTTTTCTTGTGAATGGGTTTTTCGTTTCCTCTGGTGGTATTTTTGGTAGTTCCCTTGCATTTTCTGATGAGAATAATTTTCCATAGTAGCCTGTTATGATTTTCGCTTGTTACCTCTCTTTGGTACTAGTCCCTCTTCTTCATGTACCACTACTTTTTTGACTCCATTCATTACATATATAGTTTTATTTATTTGTTAATGTTGTTTATCCTATTTTCTTCTTACTTTTAAAGGATTTTTTTATCTTGTTTAGCATATCTTTCCTTTCCTTCCTTCATTCGAACCTTCTTTCTCTGTTTTTAGTGGCACTTATGTTCGTTGTTTTCACTTGCCTTGTTATTCTTTATTGTTTCTACTCATTCGTTTGCTGCTCCAGTGGATGATTTTATGATGTCCCTTTTTTTCTGTGGATCTGTTTCTTCTGTCACTTCATTTTTGTACTTTGCTTCGCCTTTTCCATATATTTCTTCCCGTTATCTTTTCCCTGTTGTTTTGTCACATTTATCTTTTCTGTTTTCTCCTTATATCCATATATCTGTTCTCAATCTTGATGTATTGCTATTAGTACAAGACTGTAATCACTATTATTATGAATGTGTTGTTTGTGGATCTAGAATCTATTAACAGATTTCTGTACTTTTTCCTAATCAGATGTAGTCGATTTTGTTCCCTTCAGATGTTGCCATCTCTATCTCTGGGTTTTTCCTTTCTCTTTGGACATGTCTATGTCGTTCTGTGACACATTTTATGATAAAATTGTGTTGATTAGGATGAGTTGATTTCTCATATTCATTTCTACTAAGTGTTGACCATTACTGTTCATGATATCTTCTCTATAATCCCCTACTACCTTTGGATTTTTGTGGTGTGCTGTGCCTGTTTTTTTTCCCCATCAAAATCACCTGATTTCATTCTGTAAATGAAAATAGAATTTATTGTTTTTTTCTGAATATTTTTCACCACAAGTGAGAGTGTGAGAATATATTGTGAGACAAATTATCTTTCTGTTTTAACTACTTTCTGTGTTAGACACCATGTTACGTATTCTGTCAGGTATTCTGGTGAACTGTGGGTTCAGGTCTTTAGTTACCACTATATCTACCCAATGGTGGCTGTTTCTGATCTGTTTCTGATCCAGTATGGTATAGTATGATATGGTATGATATGTATATTTTTCCTTGCCTTGATCTTATTTCTTCTATTTTATTACCCTCTGGGTGTGTTTCCCGTATTCCTAGTACCTGGAGGTCATGTTTATCCAGATTACTCTTTCGTTTAATGATCCAACAATAGCGGCTATTTTGTGTGACTTTATTTGGACTTTTGAGAATTAAGGTAGTGAAACTTAAAGAAAGGTCTCGAGTCATTCCTCCTCACAGGTTAGATAAATATTGTTTTTCTGTGGCAAGATTTGGGGTAATTCTAAGAATTGATCAGCAAAGAGGATTATGAGCCTCGTTTTCAAAAAAATACATTCCCAACGTAATTGTAACGAGTTTTGCACAGGGAAGGAATGTCACTTTCTCCGAAAGCAAAAAAAAATCCATCTCCTCCGAAGATACTTATTTTTCTTGAAGATTAGAAACGACCGGAAACCAATCCACCTCCTTAGAAAAATTTTTTTTTCTTTGACGATTTCTGACGAGCACTTCTAAAAGCCTATTTTTTCACAATTACTGAGAATTTCCTGGTGTTATTCAAAGTTTTCCTGTACAACAAACGAAGTCTAAAAAAGGACCCTTCTCCCCCCCCCAAATTTGTCATGTTGTGTGAAGCAATGAATTAAAGCTTTGCTAAGAACCAGAACTATTAACTGCATATAAGATACTACTACAAATGTTTCAAAACAAGTGCTTTTGTTTGATGGGTTCGGTACAATACTTTGCTTATCTGCTATATTTTTCTTCTTTTCCCCATTATTTCACTAATAAAAAAATATCTCTAATTATTTGAAAGCCCCCCATTCTCCATACACTTCAATAAGCCCATATTTTCATGCAGGCACCCCGCGGAGACAAGATTCGCACCAACATATGTGGACATTTTTTTTTCCTATATAACTTAGGTACAAATTATAGTGACTTGGCAGGAGAGTGTTTTATATTCTAATTTTGGAAAGGGTTGCTCGCTCTATTTACAAAAATTTTCTTGTCGCTAAAGAAATACAACACTACGTTTATATTTTAGAGAAAAAATTACGGGGAGGTTCTTTAAAGATAGCAAATAAAATGTCGACTTAATTTTACAAAACAAAGTTCTAAAAAATGCAAGTAGTTAAACAATGGTGACTGGCAAAAGTTTGATTTAGAAAAGTATCTTAGTGAAATAGTTTTATTTGACTGGCTTCTTCGAAAAAAAAAAAAGCTCTTATGACAGCATATTTAGGATTTAACAAGTAAGAAGTCAAAGTTGAATACTGGTATTATTGGCAGTTGGTTGTACAAGGGATACGGTTTAGTAAGGGTAACGCAAAGGCCAAATGAAAAAACAACATTTTACTACTTTTATCAACATGAATATCAATATATCATCTCCTACATAGCTTTGCAAAATGTGGAATTGTAATGAAACTGTGCTTTTAAAACATTCAGCTTTGCTTTAAAATTCTAATCAAGTGCAACTACCCTTTTTTTAAAGTTTGCAAGATA
Organism: Morbakka virulenta; assembly: GCA_003991215.1. Taxonomy (NCBI): domain Eukaryota; kingdom Metazoa; phylum Cnidaria; class Cubozoa; order Carybdeida; family Carukiidae; genus Morbakka; species Morbakka virulenta. The sequence continues at coordinate 143,635 of RDPX01000338.1, forward strand.
AAAATAAGTTATAACATACTTGTATATCACTCCTTCGCCATATTTTAAACCAATATTCTTCGTACAGATCCTACACCTTACATCTAGCCCGTTTTCTTAGCTAACCGTCGCAAAGTAGTGTCGTCTGTAGGACAAGCTCCCAATAAAAAATTGGGTAAACTTCAACAGGCTGAGGTCAGGCTATGTAAATTTGGTAGCTGGCAGCACAAGATCAGACTGTCCAGCAGCCCCTCATGCCAATGTGGAGATAGCAACCAAACCACAAAACACACAATCGATGACTGTGCTACTTTCATACCACCTGGTGGCGCCAGAGAGCCGAGAGAGCAGCCACTGAGTGATGAGTTACAGCAATGGCTGCAGATGATGGAATGGTAGAGAAGTCATACGAAAGAAGAAGAAGAAGAAGTCTTTAGGTCGGCAAGAAGATCCATTAGTATTAATCAATATGAGGTTTGAAATTCTCCCCGTTTATCAGACTAAAGGGAAGATCTTTCCAGATAATAATATTAATATTATTATTATTGTATCATAGTTTATAGCATTTGCACAGGCTGTTCTTAATGCCGCTTTATTCCTCTTGAACAAGACACAACTAGCAGCCAAAGGCCAAGAGGTTTCCTCCTCCTAAAAAAACGTTTCTAAGAATCCTAGCTGTTCCTAATATGGCTGTCTTTTGTATTATTTTTATTATTATTATTATTATTATTATTATTATTACTATAATTTACGAATGTTTTTACAGGATAGGCCAATTCAAAATTTACATATTTACAAATAAAATATTTACAAATAAATAAATTATGTTCTACCATTGGGTCCTTTTGATAAAAACAAAAAAAACCTAAAAACAACTGCACTATGCGTTTAAAAATAGTTTAAAATAAATATATCTATCTTTGTTCAATTAAAATATGTTAAAAACTTTGAGAACGATTCTGCCCCCCCCCAAGTGGTGGCAGATAACTCATCAAAAAAATTTCGTTCCAGTAAAATAGAAACCTTTTGTCCCATGGGACAATAATTTTGTTCGCATTAACCAGCCTTACGACATCCCAGTAGGCAGATTAAAAGAAATGTTACCATTTTAAAGTGTAAAACCTTACACTATTTATACATATATACATACATTTTTATGTATGTATATATTTAGTCATTTAATAATGAATTGATGCGAGTATATGTTCAGCGTTATTTCCTGCAGTCCCACTGTTTTAGGGCTACATCATCGGCCAGAAATATCTTTGGTGTTGTTATTTGAATTCAGTAAAAGTTTTGAAGTATTAATCACACGAAGGAGTTACTTCCTTTTGCAATTTATTATAATCAATTGCAGAAGGATAAATCACCAATTATCGGAATACGCTCACGTTTAGTTCATGAAATCTTAGTTTGAACACAGTTAAACATATATTTCTTCTAAAACACTGGTTTCTGAGAAACTAGTACTCGAATAGCATGGAAATTAAAAAACTCAAGTTACCTGTTACCCTCCTATGCAAGAAATATTTTTTTCTACGTTACTGCGTGAATTGGGTCCCAGGGGACCTCAAAAAGAACAAACCAATTAATTGGAGAACATGATTTTACTTCAAAAATCTTGCATATTTCGTTTTTAGTCGCACTGTTTAATGGAACGTTAGACAAAACAAGAATTCATCATAAAGATGACACGGATGATTACATACGTTTCCTCTTCTTCTTCTTGCGGTCTTGCTCCATCACTAAGACGGGTCGGCAACTCGACACAGTCTGCGCCACTTTCTGCGCTCCTTGTAGTCCTCCGGATCTGCTCCAACTTGCCTCATGTCCTCCCTTATAACATCTCTCCATCTCAGCCTCTGCTGCTTTTCCCTTGGACTGTCGCCTGCCACGCTTGTTTTATCGGGTTCTCCTGGTTCCTCTTCATCACGCGCCCATACCATTTCAACCTTGCTTCTGTTGTCTTGTTGGATATGTTTGTGACGCCAATAATCCTTCGAATGTCTTCGTTGGTGCGGTGCTCCAGGAGTGAAATGCCACACATCTATCTCAACATCTTCATCTCTGTCGCTTCCAGGGCTCTCTCCTCTGCCTTTCTCAGGGCCGCCGTCTCCAACCCATATAGTAGCACAGGGCGAATGACTTCTGTATAGACCTTGGTCTTTAGCTTCAAAGGCATCTTTTTATTACAAACTACTCCCCATGATTATATACGTTTAACGAGGTGTTAAAGTGAGCGGATATTATAAAGAGTTTTCAATAATAGCTTGGGTAAAAAAAAGTGTTCATGCCTATCCATGTCTTTTACTTTATGTCATACTGAACACGCATTAATGTCATGAATCAATCAGAAGTTTTAACAGAAGCTGTGTCATAGGAATGGAATCATTTGAAATGTCTATTTTTTGTGAGATAGACAAGTTTAATTCAATGGGGGTTGGTGATTGGAAAAAGTTTTAAAAATTGAAAAGTGGAAGTGTGGGTGTGGATCAAGATGTATTTAAATTTTAAATTTAATTTAAAGGTTTTATTTCATTGGAAATCTTAATTGTACAGAAAGATTAAGAAGTGAGAGATTTTCAGACAATAATCATGTTTTTTATAAATTTGGTATTTTATCATTAAATCAGATCAATCCTAAAATTAGTGTTTCTCTTTTTATGTTAAATACATTCCTGACATTTTATATATTTATAACAGACGTTAAACCCACCTTACATTTTTCTACCACTCCCTATAATCTCCCTACAACAAATTATTCTGTTTGGGCGAGACAAAAAAAAAGGAGGGGGGGGGGGTCAGAAATTGTTGGTCTTCGGTCGCCTGTGATCGTCAAGAAAACTTGTGTTTTCGGAGGAGGTGGAATTCCTCCTCTGTGCGAACCTCAATTTTGACAATGATGTAACTGGAATCAACTGAACATTTCCAATTTCTCTCAATTTCTTTTGGATTTGGCCTTCAGCAAGTCAACATGAGCGACTGGGAAGAAGAAATAGAGGCCGAAGCCAAAGGGCTGAAATACGAAAAGCGAAGCTCTGTTGAGACCCAAAGCAGTTTTGGAACTTCGCAACCAACGCCATCATTTCAAGGCAATGGGCATGGAGGCCCTGGACGGATGGGAGCTCATCAGAGGGATGGTGGAAGAGGCCCAGGTCGCGGTCGAGGTCGAGGTCGGGGTCGGTAAGTTAGCATTACTTTAGTTTGATTTTTAGTGTGGATCTTCATTTTAATCTTTGTATTCGTTGTGATATAGTGGATGCCAATCTTTATATAGCCTCTGTTGTGTTACTGAGCCTCTTTGAAAGTATGGAAAAGCACGTGGTGCAATATTTACATAAATGCATTGATGCACAAAGTGCATTTATGTCCAGTAATACTCTTGTAATACAGTAATATAATAGTGAAACCCTTCATCCTTTAAAGAACAATTCAAACTTATTGGTCGAGAAATGCTAGATAGTTTTAGTAAAAAAGGTTGATGCTACACCCCAATGTAAGGATCAGCCCATGATATTGTTTCAGCATACACTGCTATTCTACTGTCTTATTCAATCTGTTCTGTTAGATGTAATATTTTGGTAGAATTAGACTTGCAAAAGCCATTCCTTGAAACTAGTTCAATAAAATTAAAAATAAGATTTTTAATTTCTTTTTCACTAAATACAATGATATATGTTTTATCTCTGTGGGTGCATATGGTCAAAAGTTATGAAAATTTGAACTACCAAAACCCATGGGTAAGTACATTCAAAAGTACAAATGCCTAAAAAGTCTGCTCTTGAACCACCTGTATCACTTACTTTCTTATTCAATGTCTGATTTTCACTTTGGCTTTTATTAACATGATGAAATTTAAGCCAAATTTATTCAGACATGTCAATTTGAAATCAAAGCCAGAGTATGGGTTTCTAATTTGCTAAAATCTTTAACTTTGCTGTCATGATTTGTGACAGATCCCGCAAAGATGTACCAAAAGATCGAAGAAATCAGTGGTTGCAAATCTCCAGCTTCCTCTGGATTTATACAATCTAAAGATGGGAACATCATCATGGAGAAAGAAAAGGTGTTGGATAGGTGGATGGTGTACATTGATGAACTGTTCAAAGAGAACAGGGGAGACAAACCAGTCATAAATAAGAACATTGATAGCCCTAAAATTCTGAAATTTGAAGTGAAGTCAGCACTAAAGGAAATGAAAAAGAATAAAGCTGCTGTACCCGACAAGATTGTTATGGGAATGCTGACATCTCTAGAAGACTTTGGCATAGAAAAGGTAATTGATTTGATAAACAAAGTCTATGACAGTGGAGATATCCCTGAAGATCTAAGTAAATCCATCTTCACCGCACTACCTAAAAAGCCAGGTACAACAGCTTGTGAATTACATCATACAATGAGTCTGATGAGTCACGTGATCAAACTGATTTTGAAAATCATAATGAACAGAGCTCGAAGAAAGATCAGAATAGAAATTGGGAAGAAACAGTGAGGCTTTATGGATGATAGGGGAAGATTTTCATGAGCAATAGCGATGCAGAATTATCTTTACCTGTGTTTCATAGACTATACAAAGGCATTCAACAAGGTCCAGCATGATAAACTGTTTCAAGACCTTATAGCATTAGATCTAGATGGCAAAGANTCTTCACCGCACTACCTAAAAAGCCAGGTACAACAGCTTGTGAATTACATCATACAATGAGTCTGATGAGTCACGTGATCAAACTGATTTTGAAAATCATAATGAACAGAGCTCGAAGAAAGATCAGAATAGAAATTGGGAAGAAACAGTGAGGCTTTATGGATGATAGGGGAAGATTTTCATGAGCAATAGCGATGCAGAATTATCTTTACCTGTGTTTCATAGACTATACAAAGGCATTCAACAAGGTCCAGCATGATAAACTGTTTCAAGACCTTATAGCATTAGATCTAGATGGCAAAGATCTTCACTTCATCTGCAACCTTTATTGGGAACAAACTGCTTGTATATGTGTGGATAATGAACTGAGTCAATACGTCAAGATCAAGAGAGGTGTAAGACAAGGCTGTGTATTTTCTCTGGACCTGTTTAACCTATTTGGGGAAAAGATCTTCAGAGAACTGGAAGGCTTGGATGGGATTAGTGTTGGTGGTCACAACCTGAATAACCTGAGATTCGCAGATGACTCTACATTAGTTGCAAACTCTCAGCAAGGAATGCGGGACTTCTTGAACAAAGTAGTGGATGAAAGCAAGAAGAAAGGACTCAAAATAAATTGCAAAAAGTCTGTGTGTATGGTAGTAAGCAAGAAACACAGTCCTAGATGCAGATTACTCATTGGGACTGACCAAATCCAGCAGGTGAACAAGTTTAATTACTTAGGAAACTACATCACCCAGAATGGTAAATGTGATGTTGAAATAAAATGGAAAATCGGATTAGCAAAGGATGCCTTCAATTGACTAGGAAAAATTTTAAAGCATCAGAAAATGTCAATGTCCACAAGAATGAGAGTACTGCAGTGCTACATAACATATACCCAGCTATATGGATGTGAATGCTGGACAATATCAGTCAGAATGAAAAATAAGTTGGAAGCCACTGAAATTTGGTTCTTAAGAAGGATGTTAAGAATATCATGGACTGATCATATAGCAAATGATGAAGTTTTACAAAGAGCAGGAACAGAAAAGAACCTGTTGAGAACAGTCTGAAGAAGGCAGATAGAATTCTTGGGACATGTCATGAGGAAGGAGGGTCTGGGGAACTTGGTACTGACTGGACGTATAGAAGGAACCAGAGACAGAGAGTGGCAGCGAAGAACATTTTTGGGAAATTTGAGGGAGCATGTGGCAAAAAACTTGAATACAATACAAACAAGTGAAATTTTACATCTTACAAGGAACAAGGTTAATTGGAACATCATGATAGCCAACGTCTACAGACAAGGTACTTAGAAGAAGAAGAAGAAGAAGAAGATACAAATGTGGACCTTTCTAATGATGAGTGCTGCACTCTTGGTCGTCAATGCCATCATCTTACCATTGTTTACATAATGTTGTATATATGTAACCTATCTTTGATCAAAGTCAGGCTCAATGAATCCCATCCTTCGAAAGGCATGCTCAAGGAATTGTGGCAGATGGTCAACATGTCAATCATAACATCAACATCATGGATTGTGGAAAACAAAGAGTTTGCCTGTTTGTCAGGAACGTTCTACTTGGAAATGTTAAGCTGCCTTTTAAAAACTATTTTGCATTATCAAACATGAAAAAGAACATGAGAAACAAGAATCTATTTGTCTACGTCCCAAGAGTCAAATTGGAATATGGGAGACAGTCGATTCATTACTTGGGAGCTATATTTTTTAAAGATCTCCCAATTGAACTTGAAAGCAAATATACAGAAATGAATTTTAAAGATATTTTAAAAGATCACAGGTTCTATTTTTTTGTGTGTTTTTTAAACAGGACATGTGGTGATAACAGTACTTGTATATATTACTTTTAAATTATACATTTATTGAAATGTATTTATTTATTTTTATTGTAATGTTTTTTATATAAATATTCATAATTTTTTATGCAATGTACAATCCCCTTGCTGAAGCAGCTCATACTGAAATGGCAGTCTCTTGATCAGCATGGGCTGCAGGGCATTTGGAGGTCTTTGTGTATTGTACCAAAACACTAAATACAAGCCATACAACAACTATAGTGACTTAAATGCTAAAGCAACAGTAGAAATAACTTTTTTTACTTACCAACAAAATCAGTCAAGTTGAAATGTTTTGACAATGAAGGCAAAGATCGTATATTTTACTTTAATAGTTTGATTGGCAAAACCCAGGCTTGGGCAGATACACCAATTGGTGTGGAGGCCATATAAATGTGCATCAGAGACATGCATTTTATAGTAAAAATGATCAGCAAATAAAAGCATTATGTAAAAATTATATATTGGAACTTAAAAGATGAAATATTGTGAAATATTCTGATGATGTATCATAAGCACACACTTGATGAACACAACACAGTGAAATATAACTTTAAAAACTCTGAACTACTTTTTCCCACCACTGCTAAACATATGTCAAGACAATGAGATGTGTAAATGAAGTTTTTAAGCAAGCTTTTTCATTGTTATCTTTCTTAAACTAATCCAATCAAAACTCTTGAACCAGTTCGAGTATAAACATTGGGTTCTCTCTTTCACAAATTGGACCAGAGTGGCTAGGAGATCACAACACGTCATTCATTTAGTTGAGGTAAATAACTTTCACAGAGTAAGATAAGATAAGTAAGGTAACAGAATTTGTTCAGTCATAAACTTTATTCAGTTATGTGCCATAACAATGGCTTTAGCATATGTAATTGAATGGGGAAGAATACAGGTATCTTTCATAACTGTTTATGAGCATAGGTATTTCCATCTAGACTAAGTAAGTACATAGGTATGAGTGTATTACTAGAGCAGGTGGGTTTTTTTAACATAATCATTAATAGAAAATAAATATTTGTAATTAGCATTATCAGCTTTTTTAGTTGTTTGTTGACATTGCTTTACATCAAAGATGTGATATTTAACTTGCTACTTGAATCCTGTGAGAGGCTCAACTTGGCCATACTTGTTGTATCATACTCTTTGATACAACAATTGTCATTGCAC
>RDPX01000338.1:169821-234411 GCA_003991215.1 Morbakka virulenta
CTATCTATCTATCTATCTATCTATCTATCTATCTATCCATCTATCTATCTATCTTTCTATTTATCTATCTATCTATCTATCTATCTATCTATCTATTTATCTATCCGTCTATCTATCTATCTATCTATCTATCTATCTATTTATCTATCTATCCATCTATCTATCGATCTATCGATCGATCCATCCATCCATCTATCGATCTATTTATCTATCAATCTATCAGTCCATTCATCCATCTATCTATCTATCTATCTATCTATCTATCTATCTATCTATCTATCTATCTATCTATCTATCCATCCATCTATCTAACTATTTATCTTTTATTTTGTAATGCTATTCTATTTAACTAGAGACTAATTTGCTACTTTACTTTAGTTTGTTTGCGGGAAAGAAAAACGAAAAGTTGTATTTAGTTTGACAATGCCCTAGACAAAGACTAGACAGGTTGTGTTGGCAAAGACCATTGTTGAAGGACAGACGTACGAGAAGACAGGCAGAACACCGCAATTGTTGCCATTTATTTTTCCATTAAACTGTATTTCTTTATTTTTATATTTGTTTAGTTTATGCAGTTTTTGTTTTTATTAATTGCTGTGTGAAGTCAATTTTGAAAACGTTAAAATGTTACTTCTCTTCTTTTGTGATTTCCTCTCTTTTTTTGCCGCTACTAACTCCTGTCGGGAAATGGTCGCTTGCAGCCTTGCCAGATGTAAACAAAAATGAAAAAAGTCATCTTTAAATATACGAGTTTCTCACAATTTTTATTCTTAGTTTATTTTTTTGTTTCTCAGCGGAAATTCTGGAAACAATATATGATGCCAAGTTTACGGAGCCAAGTCCAATTCAGGTAAAAGGGAACACGACAAGGACGACTGGGGCAATATTTGGTTTTGCATTGGGTGATTTAGTAATCTGAGAACATGGGTGGTTGTCTGAAGCAAACATTGCTTACATCGTATTTCAACATCCCTCTTATTCGTGTTTTATTTTTATGTTGACCTGTCTATGTAATAGTTCATGCCGATTCGTAATATTGCATTCACTATCGTAAAGTTATTTTTGTCAATTGACTCCTCTAGGCTCCAGCCCATTATAAGATAAAATAATTTGTTTTGCAGAGTTTATAAAACCATAGTTCAAACTGTAATTTTTGAAAATAAAATTTCGTGGGGTCTGGGGTGGTGGCGGAGGAGGAAGCTGGAAAGAATGCATATATTGTAGTTCAGATTAAGTTATGAGCAAGATTGTGCATCCAGAGGTATTTTACTGAAACGGAATTTATTACTGATTATTTATTGTAATGTTTTTTTGTTCTGCTTAATGGGTAAAAATAATTATATCTACCACGGTATCTTTCAACCAGATGAAGGTTTTAAGAAAAGTGCATTAATGACCAGATGCAACATCTTAAGCTTACCGTACTGTAGGTTCTTTGTTTGTGCCCGTAGTTTATTCTTGGATCACAAGCAAGGTTTCAAAAGAGCTCCAGTGATGGCCAAATTGTAGGTGCTCTGCTTAATATACCTTAGGTATTGAGTTACAAGCCTCACTATATTCTCCACTCAGATGCAATGCTTTTGAAAATGTTGCAGTATTTGCTCAATAGTAGATAATTAGATTAATGTCCTACGAGTTCACTTCCGAGTTTTGATTTCTAAATAAAATGTTGACAACTTTACAGGCATGGCTCATACATATTCTTCGAATGAAGTGCTATTTGAAATTTTTTAGGTCTTATGCAACTGCATCATCGTTTGTATGGCAATAGGTTTCTTGGACTTGGTGATGAGCTGCAGCTTTCCCACAGCTTGTGCTATCGTACAAGCAAAAAGAATTTGAAAAAATATGATTTATAATATATTTTGGCAATGCAGGAACCCTAGGGTTTTGCTCAGGACAATTGAGCATGCGTCTTCGTTTGGGTAAACGTGCTTTTATTCGCAGCTTCATATGCGATGTATACAACTTTGCTTTTGTCGTAATGAAATTATATCATATGATGTCTAAAGTAGATTTACGTGCTTTTAAAAATGTTATTGGAAGTAAGAAAGTGATAGTGGAACGCAAAACATGAAAATGTTTAGTGTATGTTTGATAAAGTATTTTTGTATAAATTTTAACTGATATTTATCAACCGTTGTTTTTGTAGGCACAAGCATGGCCAGTTCTTTTGTCTGGTATGGATATGGTTGGCATTGCACAGGTATTTGCTTTGTGTGCTTGACGCGTATATCGTTATTTCTTTAGTAACGCGCAAAAGAAGTATTTGTTTTTGATGAGGTATCTTTGAACCTCCAAACCCCCTCAATTTTTCAAGCAAAATCAAACTCCTGCTTGAAAACTACTTTCTTTTTACCTCCCATTATTGATTTTACTAAATTGTATGAAGTTAGATCACAAATGAGCACGTAGGACTTGTATGGAATGGAAAACGCAATTACTTTATATCAAACGTTTAAGTGAGGTAAGACTGCTCTCATATTTATTCAATAATTTTCTTTTTGGAGAGGCTAATGTTAAATTTTTATCTTCGAAAAACTCGAGCATCACCAAAGAAAGGTCAAATATTCTGAGACTGTAATTAATGGACGATTCACTTTTAGCCAAACATAGAATTGGTAAATAGTGTCATCAAGGTGAAATATCAATCCACACTTGATTTGACTCATTGATACCTCCGTTTTGGATACGTAACAATAAAGCTTGGAAACAATTTTGTATAAAAATGCACAAAAAAATTTGATATTTTTAACCATAAATCAGCAGAGCTCTTGCCCAGTGAACTTCATCTCTGCCGATATTCCCAGATGTTGGTATCCTCGGGAACAATACCTCTTAAAATCTGTTTGAAATGATCCGACTTTTTTAAACTTTCATTTGCAGGATTATTCGAAGAAGTATTTGGCTCACTCACTCACTCACTCACTACCCGTAGTTTTTTTAATTGTAATGCTGCCTGTGCCCCAGAAAGTGGGATAAGCAGAAAATAGACTTGTCGGAGGTGAAATTCGTTCCCACGCCTACAAGAGTAGACTGCTATCTGAACTTAGCGCCTAGAATCACTTGGTCACCCCTTATTACAGGTATGAAATAATTGGTGAAGCATACGAGGAAATCGTCAAATATCCTCCGCGGCCCATATTCTCATGGGTTTCTAAGGCAGGGTTATAGGAAAACTATCAAATATTGTTGATATTTGCAGATGTAGCAGCTAGCAAAATTGTACTGCCGAGTGCAATTTGTCGTATTTGTAAATTTATTCGCAACTGTAGAAACATGAACAAGGTATAGGCGTCCAGATTATAATTATTTGAGATTCAGAATCCCAAAACGTTGTTAGTTGTCATCCTACACAAGGCTTGAAGCCACCTTAGCGCAGACGGTCACTTTCTAAATCTTTTTAATTTATTGATTTCTTCCTTTCCCCAATGTTGTGCCCGAAAACATGTACAAACTCATTAGTATGTCACTTAGAACAAAAAGCTAATTGAGCGAAGTAGCTCCAGGGGTGTGACCAGGGTTCGAGCCAAGAAACACGAACCTCTTCCTTGGTTATCTGTCAATTTACTCACTCGGCCACAAGTTCACAAATATTATATTAGAAATACTTTTAATTTGTAAAGTTTTCTTTTAACAAATCTGATTACTTTGCCACTGAAGGTGGGGGGGGGGGGGACGTGTTGCAATGGGCTAGTTCATAGTCTGCTTCAGCCGTATAATAAACATGGCCTAGATAATTCTATAGGTACCAAACCAGCTATTTCTATGATGTGGAGAGCCTCTTTAAATAAAAGAATATTTCAGTTTGTAGATTGATCTATTATTCAAATATTTTCGTGAATTCAGTTGACATTGTGTTTATTGTTATGATGGCCACTAACGTCGTCCATAATTATACGGTGTAGTGATAACAAATACTTGAAGTTTGAATCTATAACCATGCATATTTTCGGATAAATATTTATATTAAATGTTTTGAAATTGTCGGCTGGAAATGGATCTTAGAACATTCGTTCAGTACATTTGTTGCTGGTGTCAAAAAGTAAGAGATGTAATAACCATAACACTTTCTTGTCTTCGGCAATATTTAGCAATTGACTGGGTATGAGCTCATTCCTTATGATATTCTTTAAAAACTTTGCCTCCTGTCTTTCTCGCAATGATCTTCATCACCACAATTAGACGTTTTCCTCTTTGTTCCATATTAAGTACCTAATATTCCTATTATTCCTGCATTTCATTTTTGTCTGTATTAATTGCTACCTCCCCTTTGTTAGATGGGTTACATTTTCGTTTAAAAATGTATGAAATCTCCATAATATTTTTTCCACTCTTAACTATTACTAAGTTCCTCTCGTATCAATTCGTTGATCCATTATTATTCATAGAGCCTTGCATTTAAATGCATGGATCAGAATAGATACACAGAACAAAATATTTTATTTCTATCTTCTTTTTTAGACTGGGACCGGAAAAACACTTGCATTTTTACTTCCAGCATTTATACACATACACGGTCAAGGACTGTAAGTAAATTCGGGCTAAGGGTGCTGTTTTTAGATGTACTCTTCTTTAATAGCATTAAGCTGATTATTAATTATAGTTGGCAAGTTGTTGTTTATGTTGTTTTTCTGAGTTTGATTCTGTGGGGCCTTAACTTCTTTTAAGTTTAATAAAAGCCAAGCAGTATTGATACCATTTTTAGTTGTCATTTACATTTGTAGGTTTATAGGTATTAATAAAGATAACTGAAAGGGTACGGTACTAGGCAATATTTGTTAGCATGGTAAACTTTATTTGGTGGACAACAGTGATTTGATGCTGTGTTGATGCATATATTGGTTGTATTACAAAAGTAGTAATAGTAGCAGTAGCAGTAGCAATAGCAGTAGCAGCATTGATACCAGCAGTGATAACACCAGTAATCTAGCAGCAGTGTAAGTATTAGTATTAGTAATTATCGAAGTAGTAATAGTAATAGTGGTAGTAGCTGTTGTTGCAGTAGAAGTAGTCGTCAAAATAATATTAGTAGCAGCAGTAATAGTGGCGATAGGCATAGTAGTGTTGGTGTTACCAGTGGTAGTTGTGGTTGTAGTAGGAAAAGTAACAGTAATGCTAGGTCTATAAATAGAGAAGCAGTAACTGTAATGTTTGTATTCATGACAAGGCAGCCTAGTAGTGTTTTTTGTACGACTGTCGGTCAATTTCATTTTTGAATTACCTTACGTAAGCTGTTATTATATTACTTCAAAGTTTTCTCCATTGTCGTGTTGGAGCAATGATTAGATCATACTGAAAAGTGTTTATATTTTCATAATAGATCAAAGACAAGATAATGCGTAGAAGTCTTTGTTGTCACATTGGATCAAAGATCTACTTCATTGTGTTCTTCTTAGTTCTTGTTTTAAGTCAAATATAATGTCGTACATTAAAGTTCTCTCTTCTGTTAGCACATTAGAAGAAAGATAAGGTTATGCTGAAAAGTATTTGCCTCTATTTTTGAATTAGATCGAGAGGAGAAAGAAAAGGGCCTTCCTGCCTTGTCTTATCACCCACAAGGGAGCTTGCTCAACAGATAGAACAAGAAGTTAGGAAATTTAAATACAAGGGAATAAAAAGGTTTGTGGTTATTCATTTTTCATTGATGTGATTTAATATTGAATGAAAGAAGAAGTAGAGTTTATTTAGTATTTTCATCATCATCATGAGGTCGAATTTATATCTCGGATTCTTCTGACACGTTCCTTCCAGCTTTGACGATCTTCCATCGCACCAGGAATGTCTTCCAATCGTAGCCTAGTATCTTCAACAAGTGAGTCAGTAAATTGACGTCGTAGTCTTCCGACTGAAGATCTACCGTGTTGCGGCTTTCAAAATAATAAATCACAGCCCAGTTCGCCTTTCGCCCTCCATACATGACCAGCTAGTTTTAGTCTTCCCTCGCGTATTACTACAGAAAGCGGTTGGAGATGACCATATAGTTGCTTATTAGTCACGCGTTTTTCCCAGGAGATATTTAGCGCTGCTCGTAATAGTCGTGTGTATGTCCCATCCAATGAGGCTTCCTGCGCTCTTGTCAGTGTCGATGTAGATGATCCGTAGGTTAGGACAAACTCTACCACAGCCTTAAACAGATTTCTCTTCTGAATAGTTGGTAGAGACGACTTCCATATTATTTGTTGGCCATCAAGAGCCTTCCATGCCTTTGCTTTGCGGATTGCAATGTCTTTTTCAGTAGAATGGATATTGCTGCCCAGGTAAGAGAATTCATCAACTTGCTTTATGACATGGCCACTTTTTGAGGTAATCTGGCCATTTTGGTTGAAGCAGATGAACTCCGTTTTGCGAGTATTGATGTAAAGCCCTATTTCACTAGCAGGAGATTCCACATGGTGTAGAAGTTGGATGACCTCGTCAATAGTATCGGATAGAAGAGCCAGATCATCGGCATAGTCTACATCAGTGATTTTATGTGCAGGATATCGTGAGCTTCCTCAATTATACAGAGTAAAGCCGAGATTGTTATTGATATCAGCAGAAGTTCTTAGCGCATAGTCTAGACNGCCTTTTCTTTGCGGATTGCAATGTCTTTTTCAGTAGAATGGATATTGCTGCCCAGGTAAGAGAATTCATCAACTTGCTTTATGACATGGCCACTTTTTGAGGTAATCTGGCCATTTTGGTTGAAGCAGATGAACTCCGTTTTGCGAGTATTGATGTAAAGCCCTATTTCACTAGCAGGAGATTCCACATGGTGTAGAAGTTGGATGACCTCGTCAATAGTATCGGATAGAAGAGCCAGATCATCGGCATAGTCTACATCAGTGATTTTATGTGCAGGATATCGTGAGCTTCCTCAATTATACAGAGTAAAGCCGAGATTGTTATTGATATCAGCAGAAGTTCTTAGCGCATAGTCTAGACATAGGGTAAATAAAAAAGGAGCCAGGGTGTCGCCCTGTAGGACACCAGGGGCTATGTCGAAGAAGTCTTTGTCACCATCAGCTAACCTCACCATTAATTTAGAATTTTCGTAGAGCATCATGATAGCGAAGGTGGTATCTTCAGGAACACCGTACGCAAGTATGATTTCTTTCAATTTTCGTCGATGTATCGAATCGAAAGCCTTTGAGACGTCTACGAATGTGAGTACTGCTTTCAAGTTTTTAGCTTTTACACCTTCAATTAAGCGTCGAACTGTGAGGATTTATCCCGTTGTAGATCGTCTCTGTCGAAAGCCATTTTGGTTCTTGCTCAGGTTCTTTTCGAGCTCGGGGCGAATTCGATTGAGAATTAAAAGGTTGTCAATTTTTGCAGAAATTGCGGTTCCTCTATAATTAGTGGTTAGACCTAAATCTCCTCTCTTCGGGAAAGGCAATATGCAACCCTCTGTCCATCTTGTGATGTGATTTTGGTGGTAAACACTGTTACAGAAGTATAATAATTCATTGTCAAAATCATCTGTAAGCCAAACCAGCGGGAATATTGTCTAAACCACACGCTTTTCCTCGTTTTATTCCGCGTTTTGCAGTTTTAAGTTCTTCAAGAGAGAAGGGTCATTTCTTTATACCAAATTCGTGTTCTACTATCCTAGTGGTTTCATTTTCTTTCCATTTTTCAATTCGCTCTGCCTGATTTTCAGCTTTTAATTTTGCTTTGCTACTGCTTTTGCTACTGCTATCTCATTCACGGTTTGCCAAGCTAGGGCTGCTTGTCTGTTGATCGCAGAAGATTCGATCAGATCTATGTTAGATTTTACGTAATCCTTTTGTTCATTCTCATAAGTACGTTTCAGTTCTGTTTGAGCTGTTCGACAGTGATAACGATTTTGTCTTGAAGGGTTTTCAATTCTTTTTTGTAGAGCACGTTTTAGATTTTGACGTTTGGCGATTACTTTTGCTGATTCCCACGGGATTCTCCGCCTTGCCTTTGGTTTTAAAGGTATCGTTTCTTCAGCAGCGAGAGCACATCCGTTTTCAAAGTTTTGGTATGAGGAGTTCACATCAGTATCATTGCTTTCGTCTTGTAGTTGTTGGTATCTGTTGGACAGTTTGATTTTGAACTGGCTGGAAATAGTTTGGTTTTTCAGGGATGTCCAATCGTATCGAGGCCTTTTTAGAGATTTCAGGTTGTTTGCTCTTAGGCTGAGTCTGATTTTAGGTAAAACAGGTCCATGATCTGAGCTGACAGTCGAAAACGTGGAGAAGGGCTCGCAGTTCAAGGAACAATTCTTCCATTTTCCTTTTATCAAGATGAAGGCTATTTGAGCTTTTTCACCATTCGGGTATGTAAAATACCATTTCTTACCATTACGCTTTTGGTAGATCATGTTAAGGCAGACCATCATATTTTCTGTAAGGAAGTTGCTGAGCCATTTCCCATTTCTATTTGTTGTGTTATGCAATGATTGTTTGAAGCCATCGTCTCGTCCAAGTTTAGCATTAAAGTCTCCCGCTATCACAGTAACATTTTGCTTGGGGGTTTGACGAATCAGCGTTGATAGGTCGTTGTAGAAATTTTCGATTTCATCATCGTTAGAAACATTAGTTGGACTATAGCAGCATATCACCGAGGTCTTAGGATTTCCGTTGAAGGTAGCGATGATGATACGCGTGGAGATTGATTCTATATTGTTTAGTGCTTTCTGAACTTTAGGGCTGAGGAGTATTCCCACACCTCCAATAATCGCATTCATGCTGTTTTTCGATGCGGAGGATGTAATGAGAAGCCATCCATGGCCTAGGTCATGGTGTTTCAAAATTATATCATCATGGAAGTAGCGGTGTTCTTGCACACAAACAATATCGTGGTGGTGATATGCGGCGGACGCAGTCAGTTCTCCTAGTTGTGAGATATCGGTTAAAGTTCTTGTGTTGAATGAAGATATGTTAATTGTTTGCTTTGCTTTCAATAAGTGAATAGGTTTTGGCACGGACGTGGATTTTTCGACTGCATACCGTCCCTGGAAATTTGCAGGACGCGCTCCTTGTTTGACCTCGCGACGAGTGATGCGGGATGAATGTAATATTGTAACATTAGTCATTTGAATCTTTCAATGGCTGACAGACATCTATGGACGCCACCACAATAGATGCACAGGTAAACTTGCCGGGGAGCTTCCTCAGACGCAAAGGCTCCCTGACCTATAGCCGACAGATGCTGCACAGACGCTACAGAATTTCTTTGCCAGTATCCCGGGCGGGGTGGCTGACGGGTACTATGCCTTGCCAAAGGGCAACCCGTGATTTTGTCCGGGACTGCTTATTCAGTATTTTCGCAGCTGGCCTCTATATCTAGAGGCCGTTCCCCGATCCGCAACCTGGGGACCCGATGGATGGGTGTTTTTGCTTCACCACACCACAAAAGTATTTTACTTCACATAGTATTTTACTTTTCGTTTACCCCGTGCAACGTTTTCTTTTCAATTTTAAACATAGTCATGGAAAATGCCAATTAATCTTACCAATGTTCCTGTTTATATAATTCAATAACACTTGAGCAAAGGTATGTTTGACCTGTTATAAAAGAGTAAGTTCATATGATGTGCGTCCATTTCTTGGGAAAAAGGCCGAAACAGGGGTTTAATCAGTCCCCTTGTTTTGGCTTAATTAATCAATTAGATAGCACGTTTTCGATGCCATGAATTTTTGAGTAAATGGTTAAGACATACATTTCAAAAGTTCTCAGCTGAACACCAAACGTTGAAAAATCATAAATGGTGCTCTATCACTTGTAGAGCCAAGTAACTTCAAGAAATCTAACCACTGTTTTGCATAAATATCATGATTTGTCACAAAAAACCCTTTCATTTTGTTTTTACTTTTCAAAGGCTTGCAGAGTAGAGGCCATACGAAATATCCACATCTTTGTCATCAAACTCATCTTCGCCCCGTTGTACATCCCTTTTGTCTAAGTCTCTTTCTCTAAGGATGGTTGGCAATTTTTGGTTTGAAAAAAGCATGGTTGGCAAGTTTTGGTTCAAAGAAAGTATGCTCTCCGTTAATGTGTGTGCAGCATGTTGTGCTTCGAGATGTCTTGCAAATTTCAGTTTGATAGATTTGCTCGACACAACTTAATAGCACAACACATGCTTATTTTTTGTTCAAGGGTGGCCTCTTAATGATATCTTGGTCATTTTCATTTTAGCATTTGCATCTATGGTGGTGGGGACAGAAGACAACAAATTAATGACGTGAAAAAGGGCGTGGAAATTGTGATTGGTAAATGCTATTACAACGAGAGTAGACTTTTTATTCCAGTAGAGATAATTATGATAATTGTTTTTGAATATAACGTAACACAAGGTGATTGCTGTTAGGCCATATTGTTTTTATATGTGCAATCGCTACGGAAGTATATGTAATACGTATTGACCTTTTTTATCTTCAATGTGGTTTTAAGTCCTGTTCTGGTTGTACCTGCTTGGTATTCTTCCCCTTTTTTATAAAATATTAAACAATTAACCCCTTATTCAGAAAAAAATTCACTCACCTGAATAATGAAAAGAAAACAACAAGTTAGGCCATTTTTTAATATTATAAACTGTCCAATAAAATGTCTGCATTCACAGTCCTGGGCTTGAGACTAGCTCTTCACGAGGTCAACAAAGCAAGAGTCAATTAAAAGGTCATTTCAAGCATCAGACCACTAACAAGTTTACACCTACCAGAAAGGAGTGTTTCTACTGCAACATCTTGACGACCAGGGTTTGCCAGCCAAGGTTGAAAAGAATGTAAGACAGTCTCTGCAAGATTCAAACCAACTACTTTACTGGCTCGGAAGTAAAACTTCAAAGAAATTCAGGAAATTCAACTAGAAAAACAGGTAGTCGAATAATTGCAGACCAAAAATTGCTTTTCTCCTATCAATTTGGATTTCAAATTGAAAGGAGAGGAAAATAAGGCTAAAGAACGTGTAAGATCTATCCCAATGGTGTCGTGTTTTGAATTGTTTTTGAATTAACAAGAGGATTCTATGCCACAAATATTTACAATAACAAAGGGTGTTAAATATTAGTTTTAAAGTTTTATTAGTGAGAAAAGAGTATTTTTAAAAGAGGTTCTGTTTTTCGGATTATAGCCTAATTTTCCTGGACGATCATGCTCATCAAAAATACTGATCTGAGTATTTTCTCAAATGACGATAAACAAAGTCTTCATTTAAGTTGGGTTTTTTTTTTAGTTTTAACGTCATTTTTCCCCAGTACTGGGGCTCAGACGGTGCTCATCACAGGGACTGGGATTTGGCAGAGAGGAATGACCGGATGCCCTTCCTGACGCCAATGGCTGTTCTATTTATTCATTGAACTTAACGAGCATCGGAGCCTAGTGTTGTGCATACCTTATAACCTCCTATCAGCACCCACGAAAGAATGGGTTACAGCAAATGCCACCGGAACTTGTTTTTCTTCTTGCAAATACCACGTGGCTTAAACTGAGGAAGGGAAATTTTTGTAGCATGATGAAGAAATTCAATTTCCTCTTAAGAAAATTGGGCTTTGTCACAAAAAGCTTTATCAGTATCAGCTTTTTCGCTTTTTTTGACTTTCGGAAATAAAGTGGGCAGTGTAATTTATTTTTTATTTTGCGTTTTTTACTTTTTTAGGAACTCCTGGTCGATTGAATGATCTACTAATGAACGAAATATTTTCTGTTTCGGACGTCACTTACTTGGTAAGAATCAACTGCATTAAAATAGATTATTTTTATTTTGAAAAGGAGAAATTGCTATCAATTGTTGTTTATACTAAATTGTTCTAAAGTGTTTGAAACTGCTTTCTTAAACGTAGTTTTGGATAGTTCAAATGAATGAAAATAATTCATCCCAGTATACTGTTATCTTCATCCATTACGGTATAAAACAACACAAATGTTGATTTATGTAATGACATGGCAGTCAAAAGTGAATATGCGAAGCCTCAAATTGCCCCTTTTCAGTTATCCTCCTTGGAGATTTTGAAAAGCAATGTTGATTGACTGGTAAACAATGTGCATAACAATAAACATAACTGGATGGTATTATTATTATTACTACTATCATCATCATCATCATTATTATTATTATTATTGTTTTGTTCGTTGCCCTATCTTTATATTGAAAATTGGAGAAAGTTACAATGCCCTAGACGTC
Source organism: Morbakka virulenta (assembly GCA_003991215.1). Taxonomy (NCBI): domain Eukaryota; kingdom Metazoa; phylum Cnidaria; class Cubozoa; order Carybdeida; family Carukiidae; genus Morbakka; species Morbakka virulenta. Next base: position 181,954 of record RDPX01000338.1, read on the forward strand.
TCGCGTTAGGTTTTTATCAGTTCCCTGATACCTAAGTCAATCGTCTACAAAGGATTTATCTCTGAGAATCCAAATAATTGGTACTGGTGAAGAGGACATATTGTGCTCTGGGACTAAGAAACGGATGTACACCCGTTCTCTGCTAGCCCTTTTGAATATGCCACTTATAAGTATCATTACCGTCTAGCACGCATTTCACCGTAAAAGAATTATTTGATATGAATATTTTGTTGTCGGTTTCTTTAAGTCAAGTTTAAAAACTAAAATGAATACTAGAGAACGTTGTTAAATCCTAGAAATTTTTTGTTGAACCTCCACAAGTGTTTTAGCGAATTTATTTTCGACCCTGAGAAAACCAGTCACAAAATAGAAGTTGCTTTTAACCAGATTTAACCAGCTATTACCACATTTATATTTATCGGCTTTACCAAATCGCAGTTGCACTATACCGTATTTCCTCTAATAAACGCCGCGGCGTTTATTGCATAATCTAACTTTTGGATGCGGCGTTAAATAGAGGGTGGCGTTTAATACAAAATGAAAAGTGGGATAAAAAAGATAAAAGCAGACTTTAAAAAATGTTTTCTTTTCCCAAAAATACTTCAGAAAAGATTGTGTTAAAAATGCCTTTTCAGTAAATTTTAGTAGGACATTTACTTACAAAATTGTCGAAAATCATAGCGTTCTTTATTGAGATTGAAGGTAAGTACGTCCACGCAATTGTCAATGGTAAAAGGATACGAGAAGGCGGTTTAAACGTGCCTGCATAATTCAGCTGTTACACATCAAGTAACGTTCATGCGAAAAATTTTTTGACCAACTCTTAAAGCGGAAAAAACAATATTCATATTTATCTTTAATTATAGAAGAATTTGTTGATTAAATAGAAGTAAGACTTGTGTAAGCTATTCGTTATTTCTTGTTTGGTCTGTTTTCTAATGTGCAAAGATAAATTTTCTACGGCGCTTTTAAGGATGCGATTTTTAATAGAAGGCACGGTTTATTACAAATGTTTAGCTGAAAGTGCGGCGTTTAATAGAGGGTGGCGTTTATTACAAATGTTTAACTGAAAGTGCGGCGTTTAATAGAGGGTGGCGTTTATTACAAATGTTTAGCTGAAAGTGCGGCGTTTAATAGAGGGTGGCGTTTATTACAAATGTTTAGCTGAAAGTGCGGCGTTTAATAGATGTCAGCGTTTTTAGAGGAAATACGATGATAGTAAATATTTGCAATGTTCTTTTGTTTGTACTTTAAACAATATAAAGTCTCATGTTTACATGTTTTGTTATAGGTTTTGGACGAGGCAGATAGAATGTTAGACATGGGGTTTGAGCCAGAAATTAAAAAAATTATTCTAGATATACGACCAGACAGACAGACCGTTATGACAAGGTATGTATCAGCCTATGAAGAAAAGCTGCAACATTTTTTTTAGGGATGACATTTGGAGGATTGAATGGTCCTCTCTTTCGATATTTGAAGCACTAATTATTTTAATATGTTTCTTTGTTTGAACTATTTTCCCTCAGTTGTCAAAATAATCTTAATTCAGTATTAAGATTCTAATTTCTTTACACTCATACATTGTATGTACGCTTGATGTTGTATATGTTCGCTTGTTACCTATATATATATATATCCAGATGCAAACTTGGTACATGTAAATTGCCAGTAATAGTATGTTTTTATATACACATTTTTCAACTTGTCAGCTTTGAGATTTTGCCTTTAAGGTTTTTTCCACAGCTTGTTTGTTGGAGACACCCCCTAGAAAAAACTTCTAGGTCTCCGATATAAAACTGAAATTGTATCCGAGATTCAGAACCCTACACCAGAACAGTAATAACTACTGATCTTACAGACCTGAATTATTGTACCGCGTTCGATACCTCTTTTATTCCTAAAGCCCGTGAAACAGTTTGCTAAAAGCTTGTGACTTTTTCTCTTTACGTTCAATAACATGTGCAGATTCTACGAAATTCATCTTGCTCCCTAAATAAGTGAGAGTATTTTCATATTTGAGGTTCTTGTTATTACACTTAACGAAAGAGTTAGTTTGCTTGTGTTTTGGTGGATATATTTAATACCTCTAATGCCCTGTGAAAAAGGGAAAGGCTGACGAATAACCAGTTTTTCTTGATACTTATAGTCAAGCCAAATAAACTGCAAAGTTTGGAAAAGCGATTGTAAGTTATTGTGCCTCCCCAGAAGATGACGGAACAGAAGCAGTATCGTTAGCAAAGGAAGAGTCACAAGTGATTGGTGTCTTTACAAAACCTTGAAGCATGATGGTTGAAAAGTTCCGTCTTAAGTTTGATACTAAAGTTTACGCTGGTTTTGCAATCACTAAATACACACTTGAACACCCACAAGGAAAAGGGTGTAGAGGGTAAGGGACCCTTGATACCCCCGCTTTGTGTTGTTAGTGATGTCGAATGGCATAAAGAATTCCCTATGTGACAAAACAGCAAGTTTCGTATCCCGTTAAAGGATATGATAGTGATCAACACTTAATCAGGTATGCCAAAGATTAGAAGAAATTGCAAAAGCATTTCTGCCAGCAATATTGAAAGCCTTAGTTAGGGCAACGAATACCATGAAATCTTTTCGGAAACCTGACATGGGCCATTTCACGCAGCGCAGATTTTTTCTCTTAAAGTATTCTCATATTTCAAGCTTTAAGATGTCGTTTAAATAACTAACCTGGCCTGTGGGGCAGGCTTCAAAGTTATTTGGTTTAGAGGAAGCAATTTGACGATTTGACTCTCCCTCTCTGGACTGAGGCAAGCAGTGTTCCTTCTGAATAAATCTAATTTGGCACCACTGAAGGATACGAACAAAACATATTTGCAATGGTTTCTACTAGAAAGACCATCACCCGGAGGTCGTCACTGCGTAGAGCTTCAATTCCTTACCAGACCCCGTCATTGCGACTTTCTCGCCTATAGACTTGTGGCAAATTGATGGTGCTATGGATAACTTAACTGATAACGACCAAATGCACTGAAGATTTGTTTCAAGTGACAAAGGCTTGTGTAAGACCAACCACATTTTAACCGTTGCTTTTTACATTGGTGCAAATGTTTGTAGCAGATAAAGAGAGACTGACTGGAGTACTGGTTTTCTTTCTGAAATTACATCGATTGCCTTTACCATGAGTAAATGTACCCGCAAGGTGGTTTAGAGTTTCACTAGACAAACTGTCAACCCAAACTGATGAGCTTTGCCAACCCGAAAGTACTGCTTTTAAGATGCATGTAACCCAACTTTGCTTCTTTTCCAATCAGCAGAAACGCTGCTTCTGGACTTTGAGGCTAATCCATCCTCAAAGGGTAGCAGTTGGTCTATAGTTCTCAGATTGTATAAAACTCTAACCATAAGAATTATTTTATTAGCGTTTGGAAGTTATCACAAATACCACCATTTCGCTGTGGCAACCTTAGCAGAATGTGTATGTGTGTATATATGACTTTTTAGAGTATTAACTACTGTAAAAATCTTTGTAATATTGACGACGGACTTAACGGAAGATATATTTCAACATTTAGTGCAACATGGCCATCAGGTGTGCAGCGAATGGCAGATAACTATTTGAAAGACCCCATAAAAGTCAATGTTGGTTCACTGGATTTACAGGTAATACTATATGTTTTCTTTCAACGATCTTTAAATAATTTTCATTAAATTGGACTGTATTTTATTCAAAAGAAGTTATATTTTACGGCATATTTTTGTTAAAATGAATAAATGAATGAATTTTGAATTTTTCGTACACTATATTTTATAAATGGTAGTAAACACAACCTGTTCCAGGAAAAAGATGGAGTCAGCTGTAGTTATTATGAAGTTAAAGTAAGATATCATGCTCAAGGTACAGCTTCAAGAAGGCAAGAGTTGTATTTGATGGTATGTGCAAACTTGACTTCAATTGTTCAACAAACCAAAAGAGGAAAAATGTTGGTCAGAAAGTATTCTGTCTTTTTCTCTTACATTAGTTAATGTATTACCATGCTTTTGTAATGTGAGGTCGCGTTTGCCAAAAGTACACACAGTTAAGTTTGCTCATCGTATTGCAGTTCGTCATTTGAGAATAAGGCCTGAGATTTCTGTTCTCACTATTGCACCTTCAAAGTTGTATTACGCCATAATATTGATGCAACGTACAGATATTGTATGCACATTAACACCAGTAGAGGGAATACCAGGAATTTTTAAATGAGAGGTTTTGTTATTTTTTTCGCCCTCTTCGTTTTATTTTTGGTATTTTGATTAATATAGTTTAGAAAACTTTTGGCATATTTCAATTTACGCAACATTTCAATTTATTGTTTGATTTGGAAGGCGTGTCACAGTGTTACACAACTGGTTGAAATTTGTAGTCCAGAGGACAAAAAACAAATGGTAAGTGAAGATAGATTGTGCCTATACCTTTTCCAAAATGTTTCTTTGATACATACTCGATTAATTAAAAACGGCACTTTTCTGAAGTGTAGCGTCATTTCTGATTTTCTTTATTAATAAGAAAAGCAAAACATAAAAAACTTTTATTTAAGCTTGAAACCAAAAAAGAGCTGCTTATATTATATCTTCAAATAAGGAAAAAGCATATCAGTGTAAATAGTAAGTAGCCTAGTTTATTCCATTTCGGCCAAGAAACGGAAGCATTTGGCACCTGCCCGCAAATACACACGGAAACAAACATATACTTACATACTCTTCTTTCTGCGTCTTTCTTTCGTCTTTCCCTCTCACTCTCTCTCAGTCTCGCTCTCTAAGCCAGTTAAATAATTGTCTTTTGCTTGTATTTTGAATTGCTATATTAATTTTTTTTAAGTTTTATTCTGCGTATTTCCCAAACATCGGTTGGCATTTACTTCAACCGTTGCCATACACAAGGTGCATTCAACGTCATTGCTAAAACAGTGGTTAGGTAACTTATATATATATTTTTTTTCTTATCTTAAGTAAAATTCTTAACTGCCATTGTGTTATTCTTCCGTGTCAGTAGAGCGCGTTGACTTTTGGATTGATCTTTTATATTATTGTAATCAATAATTTTTTTAAATTTTTTTTCTCTCGCCCAAAACTAACATTTTTTTGCAATTAAAATATAACCTCTTAAGGGACCATTATGGTAATAAGGTCAGTTTGACCTTTTAATGTTATCTCTGCCACTTCAATTAGGGGTGATCTGTCATTACTTTTATTTTAATTCAAATTGTAATATTTTTATGCAACATTCTTTTTAGTATTAATTTGTACAAAAGTTTGTAAATTAACTTTAAATTGTAATTTATTAACTTTCTAGGCCTTTCTTTTTTTAAACATTTGTAAACATTTTTCATTTTATGTTTGTGGCAAATAAATACTTACTTACTTACTTATTTATCTATTTTTCTGCATAAGGTCACTGATTTTATCTACAGCATGGGTCCAACGGATAAACTCCTCATCTTTGTTGGCAGAAAAGTACAGTAAGTTGTTTTTGCTGTTGATTTTATTTTTTAATTCTTGTTTTTTTTTAGATGAATTATAGTATTTACTATGTTTTGTATTGTTATACTGGATAAGACGGGTTTTTTTTGTTCTGATAGTATGGCATCGTTAATTTTGTCATCAGCTTGAAGGTTTACATAGGTGTGTATCTCCGAATGAATGAATTGTAAATTTTATGTAAATTAGTTCATATCTAATGACTAATCGCATGGGACCTCCTTTCCTGATGAAACAGCGAAACACCAATTTACCCAATGTGAAAGTAAATCACTCTTTAGTAATTTTAAAGCGTATCCACATGGGACTTCCTTTCTCAGAATATTAACACATTGTAATATGTTACCACTTGTAATTTTTAATTTTGATGAGCCGCATACTTTATTTGTTTATAAAAAGTTGTACAGTATTTGTAGCATTATTGCTTAATGATCGAAATATCGTGAAACTATTAGTTGCAATCACAGTTCTTATTTTTCGTGTTTTACCTTATGTAAATTATAGTATATAAATTATATGGTATTATATTATATTATATCATATTATATTATATTATATCATATTATATTATATCATATTATATCATATTGTATTATATTATATTATATTATATCATATATCATATTGTATTATATTATATTATATAACATTATATTCTATTATTATTATTATATTATATTATATTATATTCTATTATTATTATATTATATATTATATTATATTATATTATATTATATTATATTATATTATATTTAAATTGTAATTTAAAACACGAAATTTATTCATTATAATAATTTAAAATAACGAAAGTCACCCAAACGATATCTTCATTTTGACGATCTTTACACTAATTTCTGAAAACTTACAGTTTTTATGTTGTTTTATTTTATTTTTAGCGCAATTCCCAGCTTTTGAAATAAGCACTGCTTTCTGTAAGGTGCTGCTGTCTAATATGCGCTCTTTTTTGTCCGTTTTTCATTTTGGCGACCCTTGTACTTGTTTGTGAAAAAATACGGATTTTATGTTACGTTTTATTTAGCGCGTTTTCCATTCTAAGAAATAACCACTTCTTTCAAATAGGCTCTGCTTTCTTCATTTTGACCATCTTTACGCTTAAAAAATTAATACGGTTTTTATGCTACGTTATGTTGTTACCCCTTGTTCATTCTTGTTTTTTGCTATTGAGAAGCCATTTTACACGCGGTTGTGAATATAAGCAGCCGTACTTCTTTTCCAGGTAGGACAACAACCTTCTTCCTCCAACTCTACTGTCACATTTTTGTAAAGGAAAAGTTATTCAGTAAACAAGTTGTGCTACGGAACTTGAATATCGCCATTAGAACCATGTCTATTTTGTTCGAAAGCTTTTTTGCTGGAAGTCGACTCTATACACACGCTAGAACGAGGAAAAGGCCTGGGCAAAAGTACGACAACTACACATCCTCTGGAGATCATTGCTCCCATGCAAGCAGAAAATCAATTTCTTTCGCTCCACAATTGAAAGTATACTGCTCTATGGCTCAGAAACATGTACCCTAACATGAAAATTAGAAAAGTTAATGGTTGCTACACTCGTATGTTTCGAAATTGGAAGCAACATGTTACAAACAAAAAATTATACGGAAGCCTACCCAAAGTTACCGGTACCATTAGAGTACGGCAATTACGCCTCGCAGGACACTGCTTCAGAAGTGTAGAACCTGCAGCGCTCACTGTGCTGTGGAAACCGTGCAGTGGTTATAAAAATATCGACGGACCTACACTGGACTATGCTACCCTGCTCCAGAGGGACACAGGTCTTCCAATACCCAAACTTCGGAAATCGATGAAGAACAGAGACTCGTGGAGAATGCTGATTATGAATTCGGGTGTGCCCGAATGATGATGATGATGAGAACGAGGAAATACAGGTCAAGGGGTGTTTATTATTTGAGATAAGTGGAAGAGAATGGTGCTTTCTGTGGGGTTTTTTCTGTCAATAAAGTGGTGGCGATGAAAATTAAATATTAGTAACTTTTAGTACTAAAATGTCAACGAGAAACCAAGGCCTACAAATTACTCCACACTGTATGATCTTGAAACTTTCAGCACCTCGGCTATTTACCAATGTATGCAACTGTGTAGCTTAATCACAGGAATAGGTGGGCTGCTTTAATTCTATTTTTTCACTCAGTCAATAAAAAAATGACTGGCAGGTTTCCATTGACACCATGTTTTGCATGATTTCATTGATCAAGTATCGCTTTACTTGTGTTTTCTTCGTCTGGCATTGTGGATCAGTCGAGTACTTGCAAGAGAGTTTTGACCAAAATAAACGTGATTTTAATGAAGATACACAAGAGAAAATCTGTGGGATGTATGGGAGTATTTTTCCTGGTTAAGAACCATGCAAGGCACAAAGCCACTAAGTGTATGCGACTGAGAAGAAGAGGAAGAAGAAGGAAAAAGACAGCGAAAAAAGTTAGATCAAGAGGCAGGAGTTGGTCTTAGAGTTAAATAATGTAATATTGATGTAATTAGGAAACAGGAAAAGTGCGGAAGATTCAATAATTATTGTCAAAAGCAGGCATGTCATTAGCAAACTAATATATTTAGGTACAAATAAAAATTGGAGAGCAAGGAGTTGCCGCTGTATGCTGGCTGTCCGTGGACTCTGAAATAGACGCACGTATTAAATTACCAAAACATTTTTTCTCGAAGTGTTTTATTGTGTACGCCTTGAAAAGGAAAGTTTCAAACATGACCGTTTTCTTTACTCTTAAGTGTTGATGACATGGGTAGTGACTTCGCACTTCGCGGGATTGGGACTGAGATAGGTATTCAAACTATCCATGGTGACAGGTGTGTATTAATGTATTGGCATTTATGCAGATCTCTTGGGTAGTAATGCTTGGTTTGAGTAGTTTCACCACCGTACTAAGTAAAATAGTGTAAATTTTTTTAATGGTATATTATGAGGAAAGGTTTCAAAATTTACCAAGGCTAGTACAGAATCAAATGCAGAGGGCATGCTGTATCAAATTGCCGAAGGCGGCACTTTTGTACCGATAAATTGTTTAAGTATTAGTAGAACGAACACTATAAAGCGAACAGCTTCATATTCACAACACACACACACACACATATATATATATATAATATTCTTATATTATTGAGCACTGTCGATAGCTAATAATTACTAATAATTACTTCGATACTGGTATACATACACAAATGTATGTATATATATATATATATATATATATATATATATATATAATTAGTGCTCCGTGTAAGAGGGAGGTTAAAAATATCAAAAGAAAGGTTCTTCGAGCCCCCTTTACATCGTAATTTGGGGATATAGTAAAATGCATTTCAACTCAACAATTAAATTGCACATTTTTGCTGGTGTTAAGTAGCAATATTTCTAATACAGTTAGAAAAAGAAGGCATTCCATTCGCTTTTTCATGCTCGTGTACATTTCCTGAAAATCTAGTAAATGATGCACGTTTTATATATTATTATTTCTTTAGTTAAAATTAATGTGACTGCATTTATTAATTTTTAAACTTGTTTTTACGTACTACAGTCATTGGACATAAGTATTCGTGATTTTGATGTTGCAATGCCAAAGGTTAAAAAACAATGTGAGGAAACAAATGTAAAATAAATATGGTTTTAAAAAAAGTCTTGCCTTAATATTTTGTTAGATGTCCTTTCATCCTTATTACTTCATGAATACGGGAAGGAATTCTTTCAAACAAGTCTTGGATATAAGTAACATTCATCAATGCAACTTCATCCCTATTTGTAAACAACTTATGCCTTGGCCTATTTTCTGTTGATCCAGTAGACAGAAATATCTTTACAACACTACTGACCGTAGACCAAGGAACATCCAAAAGCTTAGATATGCCTGACTTTTTCTTCTTTTCTTTATATAACTTTATAATAAGATTTTTTTTCTCCGTGCTCAACTCTGTGCTTTTCTGACCCATGTTTACTTGTAAACAAATATATGGAAGTAAACAAAGCAGACAATAAATTACATCATATCTTTGATGATGTCATATTTAAGGGCACCTGTTACAGTAAAACCTTTATTATCCGACACTTAAGTTAAAAGTTATGAACGATGAAAGATGCAACATGGTTTATCAATCGATGCCGCCATTTTGAAAATCGCGAATACTTACGTCCATTGACTGTATAAGAGGAACATCAATTCACTAATGTTGAATATATTCCATCAAAAATTGTACAGCTGCCACAGGGAAAAGTAGGATAACTTACGATAGAACATTTGAAAAGAAACAGTGAACGACAGGGACGATTCTGTTCAATTCTTTATTTTCTTGAGATGTTTGATTCTTTTTTTAAAGATGCCAGGAGGATAGAGAACAAGCCCTAGAAGAATTCCGTGTTGGTGCAGCTCGTGTTCTAATCGCAACGGATGTTGCATCCAGAGGTCTTGATATTAAAGATGTAACGTAAGTCGTTTAAGATTGTTTTTAACTGCGGACTGAAGCTTTGTATAACGATCACAATAAAAACAAACAACAGTGGAAATAGTCGAGGATTTGGGTCTTTATGTAAAGGTTTTTTTATCATTCAATATCCTTCATGTTTTAATTTTCTAAGTTTTACTGTATTTTGATGATGGCGTTAAAATGTATGCTCTACCCAGAGGGACACAAAATATGTACTCTACTGAGCAGGATACGAACCAATGTGTACAGCTTTATCTGTCACCTGTTTTATCTATCAAACTACTGGTACTATAATATCATTTTTTCATATTAACCTCCCACCCTCTTCTATTAATTATTTCCTCTCAAACTGTGTTTTTTTCCAGGCACGTGATTAATTTTGATTTCCCAAAGCATATCGAGGAATATGTTCATCGAATTGGTAGGACTGGTCGTGCAGGGTAAGTGCAGTCGCATTTTTTTCTATTGCCTTAATTAATACGCTCTTAAACTTAATCGACTTCAGATAGGTAGCACTATGAAAAAAGAGCCACAGTGAAAAGGTCATTTTGACTTATAAATAAGTAAATAAATAAAGGAATAAATAAACTGTAGAGCATAGGTTATCTAATGCCTTGATATATTAGAAGTTGTGGAAAGTAGCAAAGATTCTTCAAGAAAAGGTATGCCACAAGAAGATTCTTAGGAAAAGTTAAAATAAAGCAGGGTATTTTCGAAGGCGATAGTCCGACCCCGTTACTCTTATCTGTCAATCTATCCAACGATCCATCTGTTTGTCTATCTATCTATCCATCTATCTACCTATCTATCTATATATATATATATATATATATATATATATATATGGTGCTGATGGGAGAGAGGGAGAGAGAGAGAGAGAGGGGGGGGGGGAGGAAAGAAAGACACAGAGAGAAGAATATGTAAGTATATGTCTGTTTCCGTGTGTATTAGCGGGCAGGTGGCAAATGCTTTCGTTTCTTGGTTGAAATGAAATAAACTAAGTTTCTTACTGCTTTACTATAAAAAAGGTGTTACAATTTGCTGATAAAGTGTTTATTATTTTATCGTGGCGCTCGCTAAATTCGTTCGATTCAGTTTTTAACTCATAAATAGTAGTTGTCAATATAGTCGTTTTGCTTTTATGTCCTTTTCTAGAAAGGTGGACAAAGAAAAAGAGATTGTCCCTCACTATGCGATGAAGTCACAGTACCAATACGCTGATATACTTTTTCTTCTTTGAAGATATCAGCAGCTCTATTTTTGTTTCAAGTTAAAATACTTGTGTATGGTTTTTTACTTATTTCTTTTTAATTTAGACGATCAGGAATGGCACTATCTTTTATTACCCGTGATGACTGGTCTCACGCACAGGCACTAATTGATATTATGACGGAAGCGCAGCAAGAAATCCCGGATGAACTGATTGAAATGGCAGAAAGACATAGTTCTTATCGTCAGAAAATAGAAGCTGAGAAAGAAGAATTTAGACGAGGTACGTACAGAAAGAGCTCACGTAATTATGTGCATATATATAACATAACATAACATATAACATAACATAAAACATAACATAACATATAATATAACATAATATAATATAACATAACATGACATAACATAACATACACACCTTACCTTAAAGAGTATAAGATTATCTCTGCTGCTAGGTTAGCAATCAACGAACTCTTTGCCCAAAATTGTGTTACAGCAAATTTTGAATTATTTTTCGCTTTTTAGCACTTTTAGCGAATAAGTGCACGTGTCTGTTAGAGTACACATGAATGGATATATTCATACATACTTACATACATACATACTTACATACATACGTACATATAAACTTATATACATACATACATGAGAACATATACAAGCATTTTCTTACCCATATAATAACTACCATGATGTGCAGCTATTTCATCTACTTTACTGTAAGGCTGAACATGCCACTTGGTTACCTCTCCAGTATTTTTGTCATACTCTAACTGTTTTTTAAGATGATTAGAAGGTGGAAGAAATTTATATTTATACGGTGTACAACCAGGCTTCGAGTTTGGTAGTTTATCTATCATTTTATGAATATCAAATTAATCCCCTCCTTTATCCTGCTTTACGAAATTGCTCTTTTTTGATACAAAGACTGAGGATGTTGACTAAAGCATCAATTTATCGTAAACATCCCTTTTATTAGTCCTTTTTCAGTAGGTGTTGACCTTTTTATGTTTCTTTATCAGTGATACCATTTTAATTAAATAAATGTTTTATACCGTCACATTGTCTACAAATAATTAAAGTATTCCATGTGATTTGGTTTACAGAAGTGACGAGACTTTACATTTTATGCTTTGTTTTTGATTGTTTTTCTTTATAAGATGGTACACACATAAATCAATTATCGTTTACGGTTTTGGCGGATGATGAAGCACTGCTTTTATACCCCTTTATATATGTGTGTGTGTGTGTGTGTGTGTGTGTGTGTGTATGTATGTATGTATGTATATATATACTCAATCTGCAGACAGTACTGTTTCGCCCTTTGTGGGCTCGTCAGTGCAGCACAGAGCTTCTGAGAAATAACACTCTGGCCATGTTGCCGGAGCAAACACAGGTTAAAGAGTTATTGTGGGATCCTGCCAGAGTGCTCAAACTACGCATGCACAGTGAGCATTGCATTACGCTAACAACAGGTTCCCATTTCAGATAGAGTGCTCAACCAAACTTTCATAAGGGAGCGTAATACTCAATCTGCAGACAGTACTGTACAGGTTCCCAAATCTCAGATAGAGTGCTATATATATATATATGTGTGTGTGTGTGTGTGTGTGTGTGCACTATCCCGGTTAATAAAAAAATAATACAGAAATAAAAAAGAAAGATGAGTAAGATATTTTATGATAAAAATGCTGTAAACAACACACACACACACACACACACACAAATGAGTGTTAGAGTCCCGGCTTACTTTCCAAATAGTAAATTTATTTGCTCAAAACCTAATAGGAAACAGAATATTTACTAAAACATGGGGAAATAAATTCTTATATGTGAATAGGAGACATCAATGAAAGGAATCATAAATCAACGGAAGACAATCTTGTAGCCTAAATATTGTCTCATTAAAATTCTCATTAATAAAAAAAGATCGCATCTCAACCAGAAGACTAAAATAACAAAAAGTGATTAGAAAAACAAATTAAATAAATTTTTGAATATTCGGTGTTGATTTCCTCTGACCTTTCCTTCATTTTCCAAAGGCAAAACGTTTTAGTGTAACACTATTGGTATTTTTCAAATCGAAGATCATTAAGTTTAGGGGCAGAATCATCTACCAGATCAGATGACTGAATCAGCTATTAATATTCATTAAGCTTCAGATCGATTATGAATTAAGAGGTATTACCTAACAGTTTAAGTTTCTCAGCGTTTCTCACCGTAGCTTTTTATGTCCTTGAGGGTAACGATTGTCTGCTTGGCACCCAAATCAATTAGTGATCATCTTATCGTGTCATCTCTGTAACTTGTTTCCATGCCCCACAGCTACAGGTCTGCATGTATTGTATCTTTCCATCGTTGTTTTGGCCTTCCTTGCTTTCGCTTTCCCTTTACTTTGATCTTCGTGACTCTCTTAATACCCTATTTTTGGCTCTCCGGCATATCTGGCCATACCATTCCAGCCACTTTAGTCGCTAGCTCTCGAGGCTCCTCATTTCTTCTGTGCTCTTCCAGGCTGATATTATGAATATACCTTAGCGTTGTTATTTCGGTGGTGCTCAGGCGCTTTGCTAGGCCTTGTGTGAACGGCCATATTTCATTGCCGTACAGGATTGCTGGCCGTATGCATACTTTGTCTAGCAGCATCTTCAATCTTGGTGGTACCTTTTTGTCATACAAAACACATATCAAACTTAGCCATCTGCCCTACGCCTTTCCTATTTTCTTTTTTACTTCTGTTCCACACCCTGCATTTTGGCGTATGATCGTCCTAAGTTACTCGAATGATGTCGTCTACGTTAGATCAGTGTGGGAATCCTTATCTTACTCCTTTAGTCTTATGTGCACTTGATCGTTAATCGGTACCAGATGCTCCGTTTTTTGTCCTGCTCAGCTTCAGCCCTCCATCTCCTAGGTATCCCTTCCATCTCTCAAGTCTCATGCCCTCTGCATTTACATCAGACAACTGTCGTCCGCGAAAAGCATTGCCCATGGTGATTCTTCCTCGATCTCATCTGTGATGACGTCCAGGATGATGAAAAGGATAGGGCTTAATGCAGAGCCTTGGTGTAGTCCAACTTCCATATCTATGTCCTCTGTTACCCCTTTCAACTCTAGTCTTGCAGTTTGCATACATATCTTGGATGATGCGAACATACGCCTCTGGGACTGACCTCTTCCTGAAGCAATACCATATCAGTTCTCTTAACACCGTGTCATATGCTTTTTCAAGATCAACAAACACCAGATATAGACTCTTGTTGAAATTTCTTAACTTTTCTTGCAGAATTCTCAGGCAGAACATGGGCTGAATAGTACATTTGCCTTTCTGGAAGCCATATTGCCTCTCGCTGATGTTAACAATCTTTCTGAGCCTTGCTTCAATTATCTTCTCCCAAAGTTTGAGTTAATGTCTGAGTGGCTTTACACCACTGTACTTTTTGCAAATGAGAGGGAATCCTTTCTGATTGTACAGAGGCATGACCATGGTGTATCCCAGATCTCTGGTATTCCTTTTTCTTGCACTTTTGCTAACGTGCATGTTATCCACTCTAATCCAGTCTGTTTCATATGTTTGATAACCTCGATTGGTAATTGGCCCGGAACCGTTGCTTCGTTGTTTGCCATCTTCTCTAGCTGTTTCTGCGTCTCCTCTATCGTCACTATTTGGTCCCGCCTCTTCGGTTTTAGCAGTGTCCTCCAGTTCATTCCTGCCGTTCTTTCTATCAAAGTACTGTTGCCATCTTCGTTTGATGTTATCATTTTCTTGGAGCACTCTAACGTGTTCGCCCTTAACAAAAAATAGTCGATCAATATATTCAGCACTTCTACGTCTTTTCTTTGCCACTTGGTAGATTCTCTTCGGTCAGTTGGTTTCTAGATTTCTATATAGTTCCTCGTAATCGCATTCCTTTGCCTATGCTACCGTCTGGTTTGCTTCTTTCTTTACGACTCTATACGCTTCATGGCCCTCACCTTGTTGCCTGCTATTGCTTAAAGATTATTTTCTTCTTTGCTACCTTGTTTTTAATCTCCGGGTACCAAAACCAAGACTCTCGCTCAAGGTATTTATCACCTCGATTCCCCGAGCTCCTCACGTGATATCCCTATCATGTTTTGATGGCTGTTCTCCTAAGTCAAGTTGTCTTTCATTGCCATCTGTTCCACTACCTCTACCACGTTGATCAAGTATCTCTGTCCTTTGTCGTTTCTTCACTTCCTACATTTCTCTTCCTCCTCTTTGCTTTCTCTTTGATGCAAGGTACCAAAGTCGGACATTTAAAGATGGTGCTGCATCAATATCGACTCTCCTGGTATGACTGCAGTTTCTCACCCGCCCCAGTTGTGTCCCGTCTCATTGCGATGTAACAAATAACAGTTGCATTTCCTCCACTCATTTATGGTCTTAATTTCTCATTACTCTTTGTAAAGGTGTTTACCAATGCCATATCGTGTGCTTGTGTCATCTTGAACATCCTATCACTATCCTCGTTTCTGTTTCCAACTGTCTTCCCACCATGCCATCGCTCAATCACCTCTCGATTACCTTGTGTCCATTCATATCTCCCGCCACTACCATCTCTTCAGTACTGGGTATCGCCCTCATATCCCCTCCCGCTTTCCCTTTTGTCCACTTCGCCTCCTGTAGGTATAGTGTGTCGATCCTTCGTTTGACCGTCATGTCCGCTACCTCACTCCTCTTTTCTGTGAGAGTACCGATATTCAGGGTAGCTATCTTTGTGGTTGGCCCCGCTCTCTTACTTCCCACAGCACTAGGAGCTCTTTTGCCGTTGCGCGTCGCTTTTCGGAGTAACGCCCTATCATTCACCGATTTTCTGTATGTTGTCTGTATGATTGTCTATGTGGCATGAGTTTTTACAGGCCTGATACTCTTCGTGACGCCCAACCCTCTCTCTTTATCCGGGGATGGGACCGACTGGAGACCGTATCGGCTGGAGACTGTACTGGCTTGTTCAGCCCCAGGCTACATTAGAACGACAACTTGAGTTGGTCTGTTGTTTTCTGTGAAGAGCAGTTTGATACACCACGGAAAGAATGTTTAATGTTTGTGGTTGTGTGATTGTAGACGTGTTCGAAGTAGAAAAATTCGAATGTTAAACGGAAAAAAATTACATATTTTTCTACAGTAAAAAAAAATTTTTTTCACTATACTTTATAGGTGGAGGTCGTGGTGGCGGGCGTGGAATGGGACGTAGTGGATGTTTTAAGTGTGGAGGAACAGGTCATTTCGCAAAAGAATGCCCAACGTCTGTGAACCCCTTGGGAAGGGGCTTCCGACCAGAAAGTATTACCAGTAAAAGCCGAGAGCAAAGAGGTGATTGGAATACTAGCGACGAGGTGTGGTAAAAAAACCGCCCTAAGTACATTTCTAAGCGCTGGTCACCTAACGGCTAAATTGTTATAACAATCGGAATGATCCGTTCGCCAGCCTTATTGAATATGGACCCTCAGCTATCAGAGCAAATGTATGCCAATCTCTAAATACAGATTTGGCCATTTTAGAGTTTATTGGCTGTCCCTTGGTGGCATACCATTTTCTTTTGGCAGAGTGGTGCATGTTTTGTACCCAGTGCTAGCAAAAATTCTTTGGCAAGTGGGTCAGACAATGGATCATTATTTATTTTATTAGATTCCACAGGCTTGTGTTATCACTCATCTTTTTACTGTGGTTCGGTGATGCAGTGATCAGTTAATTATCGACAGTTGGTTTTCAGATTACCATATGAGGATAACTATTCCAAGGATCCATTGTCCCTGTGTTTAGTTAAGAGAACAGAAAATCATTATTGTAAATAAGAAATACTTTGTCAACTGGGAAAATTAAATCGAGTAATTCTGATTTTAGTATTTGATAGTATTCTTTTTTGTTACGTCCCATACGTGTTTCTGTTTGCTAGGAACTCTTAAGAAGTCCTACTTATATGGCAAAAGCCTTTTTTGCTTCTTATATCTTGAAGTCTTTTTTTCTTACTTTATCGATGATAAATCAATGCCTAGTTGTTGCACTGGTTAGTTCGGCTCAACTAAACTTAGATAGAAATTGTAGGGCTAGAATTTGTAGATTTTCGTTAGGTATGGGTTTAAATCAAAACCTTGTACTGTTAGTAATTCGATAGCTAACAACACCCGTGGGTTGGTTTACAACACACAGCCAATTCAAGGTTCAGACCAGAGAAAAGGGAAGGTAAAATGGACAACAGTCTATCGAATACTTCGCCTCGTAAAACAGAATATTACTGGAAGACAATGCCCCTTTTTGCCTCGTGCTAAAGGGGTATTGTCTGGCGTAAAATTTAATTCTATGGTCTGCTAAAACCTGAACACGTCACGCAGTCAATTTGCTGTGTGAAAAGTGAAATTGGAAGACCATCCGCCTGGGAATACTAAAGTTTACGAAAACCTTGCATTTATTGTTCACACCACCGATTTTGAATATTAAGCCCTGTATCACCTATCTTTGCTCCAAAAACAACATATTTTATCGTTTAAAAATTGTGTAGTGCTGTTTCTCTAATACATTAGGGCATCGATGGTAACGATAACAAGAACAACAACAATAATAATAGTAATGGGAATTATCAAAGCAACAATTGACAAAAGCCAAAGAAGCAACAATTGACAAAAGCCAAAGAAGCAACAAGTGTAGAACGTGCAATCAGAGTGATGAGACGATCACTTTGATGATCATTTTGCGAATGCCTTAAGCTTGCACAGAGAGAATATAAAAGGAGGCATGATTGGATTGGTAAAAGAATCCACTGGGAAGTGTCAAGTTAATGAAATTAGTCTATCAAGTTGCATGACCACAACCCTCAAGCGGTAATTGAAAATAAAAAGTGCAAAATATTGTGGGACTTTAATGTCCAAACTGATCACATCATTGAGGCACGAAGACCTGATATGATCGTTGTCGATAAAGAAACCAATAAGTGAATTATTATTGATTTCGCCCTACCTTACGATTCTAGAGTAATTGCAAAGGAACAGGAAAAAATTCTCAAATATCAAGACTTAGCTGGAGAATTGAAGAAGCTATGGGAGCTATGGGAAATATTTTTGAAAAGTGGTTAGGAGAACTCGGGTTGAAAACCAGAATAGTCGAACTACAGAAAACCACGTTACTTCAGTCTCCAATGGTACTTTACATGTATATATTTATACAGTATTTAATACCTTGACACCATGCTTTGAGAAATTTAACTAGTGATTTTCGATCATAACTTGGTGTGCGACACCAACAAAATAATAGTAACGGAAATTATGTGCAATTCATGGAAATACGTGCAGTGAAATGTTGTGTGATCATCGAGATGAACCGCTTATTAATAACTATGGTACTAAGATTCCATGAAATTTTAATATCTGGTGTAATAAAATATTACAAGCAAGGAGGCGTGTCATTGGTGTCATTGGTGGACATTTGTGTTTCTGGTGACTTTAGAGTAAGAGAAAAGGTAATCGAAAAGGTTCAAAAGTACCTTGATCTGATAGCTGAGGTAAGTAGAATGCAGAAGACAAGAGCCAAGATGATATAAATTGTGATTGGTGCCCTGTGAGCTTTCTATTGTCTGAGAAAAAGGATGGCGTTATTCCAAATAGAACAAAGCAGTTTTACGAATGTACAGAAAGCTGCTCGGCTTTAATCTACAAGCATCCTAAGGAAGGTGCTGCCCAAGTTCAGTAGTGCTGAATGGGTAGCATTGACAGCCCCTCACCCCCCAAAACCCCACACCAGCAAAAGGCTGTGCGGCGATCATTACACACACATGCACAAACAAATGTGCATTTCTATGTAACAAAAAGTTACATTATGATAATCAGTGATGACCACATATACAGTAGATGCCGGGGAATAATAAACGGTAGGTTCTGTAATTAACACGATGCCTAGGAAGAATGAAACCAGACCAAAAGTTTTTAAGGGTTAACCAGTATCTTTTCTTTAACAAAGACACAGTTCTTGAAATGTAAGCTACAGTGAAGCAGAGTTCTATTATGATTAATGGTAATGACTACTGGGTAACGATGTAGTCGATGAGCTTGTTTTACACTATACTAATACTTGTTAAAGTTACCTTATTTCAGAGATTGGCAGGTAACTCCTTTCTTTAGAATATTGACAGTTCTTCTTTTTGCAAAGAAATGAGCTTTGCTTCGCAATAAAAAATATTCTTGTTTCTAAAGATGCGCCGTTAAAGTAATACAAGTTTGGAAAGATTGTAAATTTGGTATTCTTTTTCTCTGTCAATTTAATTCTGCTCTAATATAAACTCTGGGCAACACTAACGTGATTGATACAAGTGTTTTTAAGTCAGTATATCTAAGTACATATATTTCAGAAAAAACCCCAACCCATATATCTCCGGGTTCCGGCAGTGATACCAAACAACAGAACTGCTGAAATGTTTCCAACTTCATTTATATTACATAACACGCCCTCCAATCATGCAGGTCTTCATTCTGGGAAACAATCATTTAATTGGGGAAGAAAAACTAAAGTTTGTAAGTTTTAGAAAGGTTTTTGTACTAACGCTCAATTTTCAAATTACGCCAAGAACATCGAAGGAAAATCCACAAGGGTAGCTTGAAAAAAAAAATTATTTTCATGACTTAAACTTTGGTTATTCAATAAAGTTGGTCCAGAGTTTTTACCCCAACTCACAACTTCCCCCTTTTTTTGCCTGGTGCTTCAGTGTGCTCTTTTTTTATCGGCAACCAAGCATATCGCGTATCTGGTTCGGTAAGATCACGAAGTTACTAAAGTTCTCAACAAGTGACGTTGAAAACCCCCCAAAACATGAAAGCTAGAAACAATGTTTCTCACGTAATCGTAAAGCATCTTAACAAATCTCAGAATGGCAATCATCGGTAATTATTCAAAACAAAATGGCTCCTCATATTCATCACTATTCCGTCTCTCGAATGAAAAAGCATCTTTATCGGCCTTGCGTTTCATATGCAACATCACAAAATCGGCGTGAAGTTTATATGGGAAAGAACAAACTGACTCAATAAATGCCATTAGTTCTTCTATCAGTTGACTAATTCCGATATCCGACTGGCAGCACCATAGACTATGTGGATGATAAAATCTCTTATGAATATGATTAGCCAAACGAAATTTATGAAACCAAGTCATTAACAATCTTTCGTATCCCTCTTCGTTTTCGTTGTTCAGCAGTTCAGTAAGCATCAGGCCGACTTTGTCTTCATCTGTCACCGCAAAAGGTGAATTTGAAACTGAAAGTAATATGGAATTAACCTTCTGAAGATCCATTTCAATGCAAACAGCTTTCATCAAAGCCCAAAGATTCAATGAAATTGGCCTTCCAAATAAAAACTGAAATGACATACTTCTATCACGAAACCCTGAAGAGAGGATATTTCTAAAGGCTTTGCCAAATGTAACATGTAAAATAAATCCAATTGATGGAGCTTTATAATCGTCTCCAAGTAACCTGAAGTCACTAATATCTGACGCAGCGGCAAAGTGTCCATGAATTTGATCAACAGCGTTTTTAAGTGGATCGACAAGTTCGTGCCTTAGATTTTTCAAGTCATTCGGAAGAAAAGATTCGATTGGTTTGGGGGAGCTTACCTGGCGCAAACGTCCTGGTGGGGTATTTAAAACATTGTTAATTTGCTGGGGTATCTTTTTCATAATATCTCCCAAAATGTCGTGTTTTTCTCCGCTTCTTTCAAGTTGTGGACTATCATCTGTGCTTGGAGGAAGCCTTTCCGGTCGATCATGATTTTGCATATTATCTTTTACACATTCCTTAATATCAATATGTTCCTCGAAGCAAATCTCGCCTTCGTGTGTAGATCTTTCTTCTGTTTTCTGATCACATTCTTTAATTGCAGTTTCTGTGTTGAGAACAACCCGCCATTTCCCTTTCCCTCGGGCCTGGGAAGAAGGATAAATCATACAACGGTACTTTCCTACCCGGTACTTTTTTATCGCCACTGCTACTTGATTATCAAAGCAGATATCTCCTAGACTCTTGTCATCTGGTAATGCTTCACTATCACAATTAGGCATAAGGGATTCATCGACAACATTCCATTCGCCGTTCGTGTTACGGAGGTGAACTCCTGACAAACATATATAATCAACCTCACTTGTTTCAATATTGGCCTTGTGTGATTTTGTACAATTCCGTAGAACGTACTCCAATGACCTCGCTTTCGTAACTGGAAATGGCCAATCACATTGTAATGCGTTACATTTACTGCAAGGTGGCGCATTTTTTGGTCTCCTTGTCGTATTCTGTGGCTCAGATTTATTTTTAAGGTCCAACTGTTGATGTTCTTCAGTATGAATTTCTTCTTTTACTGTCACGTCTTCATTAGATGCTATTCCACTGCTCCCAGAAGCTAATTTATCTGAACTGTTACATATTTCTACAGGCGTTGTGTTGGGATCATCGCTGCCCACCATCAAACTGTCCCTTTTGTCAGGCGTTGTGTTGGAATCATCGCTGCCCGCCTTCAAACTGTCCCTTTTGTCAGGCGATGTATCTAGTGAATCCATGAACTCCTCGATAGTTGCTACTTCATCCAAACTCTCTGACACACATCTTGCTAGCTTTACCTTTTTGAAGTCCCGCAGGTCAGACTGCTGCATCGAATTTCCATCTCCCACAATATTCATATTTATTTCTGTATTTGGATCGAGTTTGCATTCACTATATGTTGCCTTAGGGCTAACATATGTTGCTGTTTCTGTTGTGGGCATATCTTGGCCTTCAACTCCATTGCATTTTAAAGGCTCAGTCGATTGTGTTTTCTCTTCGGTTCTGTCAGTGTTAGAACAACGACAAGAAGATGGGTCTGGTGGCTCAGTAGATGACATTGCTTTGGTTTTGATGTTTTCAGTGATCTGAATAGCAGTACCGTCAAGCTTTGATGCAATGTCACATTTGCTGTCATTGTTTAGGTCTGCAACACTGTGATTTGTAGAACCACTTTGCGAATTACTTTCGTATTCTACACTTGTCTCATTGTTGTATTCTTCCTCAACATACTTTCCTCGGGTGTAATCTTCTTTTGTTTTTAACCCTTCTTCTTCACAAACGTCCTCTTCCATGTTACATGAATTAATTACATGCGGTACCCCTTCCTTGGCAACATTTTGCTTTTCACTATTTGTCAACTCATCTTCTTCTTGCATATTATTTTTTCTTTTTTGCTTGTCTGTCTCTGTCTCTTCAATAGTAAATTGATCCTTATTGTTTTCATTTTGATCGTAAAGGGCGGAAGAAATACTGGTATTATTCATCTCCAGATCCAACATCACCGGTGGGTAAATAATATGACCATCTTGATCCAGTTGTAATTTTTCATTTTTCGACATGGCACTGCCGTTACCGGGTGTGTTAATCTGGTCACCACTCTCCAAGGAGATTGTAACAGAGTTTTCGTTTATCTCTTCTCGTGCCTCTTCCTTTCCAGGTGCACTTTTTTCACTTTTATTTGTACCCTTCGAAAACCTGTAGTCGCGGAGTGTGTCTAACACCTCCTTTTCTTTCAATGCATTGACTTTGTCAAGTCCCTAGAAAACAGCAAAATGTAAATATGAATTACATTCAATACAAAGAAAATCGCATGATTAAACACATTTATTAAAGTAATTCAATTTAGTATCTAACACCTTCGCGGGCTTACCTCTCTGGTGGTCAGCTACGGGTTCGGGTTACGATTTGGGTTACAGCTAGGGTTAGTGCGTTCAGTGTATTCTGCAGAAGCGACGAACAGGTTTTCTCACAAACTAAAACGCCGCTTATTTCTGCATGGGGGAGAAAAGGCACCACCAACAGCCTACTTTTCTCTTAGGTAATCAGTGGCATCTACTTCTTTGGAATGCTACACGCATTAATGTAAAACTTTTTAATGGTGCTCTGATAGGCCTAAGGAAAGCAACGAGCACATACTCAAGCCTGATTACAACAATAAAGAAAAAATTTTAAAAGTTTAAACACATGAAAAATAATTACTTTAATTACTGATAAATACTGGAAGAAAAATCTGCTTTGGAGAAAACGACTGACCCCAGTGAAATGGCTGTGGTGAGGGTAGGAAATTGAATGGAAGTGTGGACAGCAATATGGAAAGAAAATTTGTTTTTTAATTGACCAAAAACCATAAAAAGCATGATATCAGTGTATTGAACTATGAAGAAGAAGGGAAAAAAGACGAGAAAAAAAAAAGTTAGGCCAACAGATGTGTTGACCTTGGACTTAAAGCACATTCAGGTCATAGCATATGACGAAGAAAAGCACTTACTGGTCAAAATGCCTCATAACCTAGCTGTCTGTGCAAAGAAACTATATCAATAGCAAGCTTTATTACAACGAGGAGCAATATGGTAGGAAAATTAGAAAAAGAACCATAAACTATGGGTGAACGAGCAGATAGTTGTGAAATGTAAAAACAGCCCCATTTTGTGTAAGTCACAAATCGGCGTAATCTGACACATGGTCGCCATTTAAGTTACGGATTAACATCTCGTAACAAAACTAACTGGTTGTTGATTACAAGCACCAGGTGACCATTGTCCATGCCCTATATAAATATGAATTCTGTTGGGGTCAGTCAGCAATGACTCTGGGTGACAAGTGAAAACTACCCTTCGTAATTGTTCATCGGCTGTTTCCTTCTTATTTTCCTATACACACTGTTCTTTCGTCATAGAAAATTTTCTAACAACACATTCACTGAAAAACATGTTAAGCCTCTCTATTTAGATCGCTAGATAAACAGGTACATATTGCAGAAGCCGAGTGTTTCATGGAGAAATAAAATACGATAGAAAGCAAATAAAAAACAGTTACCCTTTGCTGAGCCATTCTTACTCCCAGTAATTCCTTATTGAAAACTTCAAATTTGCTGGTTGGGGAAAATTTATTTCTCATCAAAAATCGACCTAAAACAAATAAAGAGCACGATGATGTAGTTGTACTTAAAAAATGAAGAAAAATCCAGGGGAAAAAATGTATTTCTAGTACTTTTGTTGCAAATTGCGAGACATCGACTTAGAATTTTAGTCTTTCTCCAACATTTTAAACCTTATCTTATCCTTTTTCAATCTGGGTTCCGCAGACGGTACTGTTACAGCCACATTCTTCCTCGAGGAGTGTAACAGTACCATCACTTTAAATGATTATTTCAAATGAACACATTTTATGTACACCCTGCATCGAATTGACTGGCGGCTTCGACGAGTCTTCCAAACAAGTATATCCACGACCTACCAATTACGGTATAGTAGGGCAGTGCTTCGTCTGCAAGGTTTATGCAGCTTATCCCTTCAGTCTCTAAAAACTATCAAATCTGAGAGACAAACTCGTGTTTTAAATAAATTTTCGTTTGTGGAAAACTCCTTAAACCTTGGCAGCACTTTTATCGGCTAAATTGCGAGTTGCTTTCCCGACATCCAAACAATATGAGAAGTGATAGAATGAACCACGCAAAATTTTCCTTTACAATGGGTCAAGGTTTGGCTGATGCCTTCCATTCCTCATTTTACTAAAAAATGGATATCGCTTCTTACAACGTAAAGGAAAGCTTTACCTTCTTGTGTGTTCTTTTCGCCGTTGTTATCTAAAAAACGAATAAGTCAATAATAAACATCACTCAAAGTATCCAAAAATGTTTTTACAATGCAAGAGAAGTACAACTGTGGAAACCGGTAGTGGTAACAATTACGAAAACCCTATACCACTACCTAGTACACCGAAAGGCCATATTCCCAATTCCACAAAAACCCTTCTCTACTCTACCGCACGCTCCCAGGTTTGCATCGACTGTGATAGAAAAAAATAGTGGTAACAATGCTGATCAGACCTGACCCTAGATCTTTATATCATGTCTATTCAACACAAAAAATGGTCACTACAAAAAAGAGCCAAATGCTTGCGTCAGTCTTAACCATCTTTGCATAAGTTCGCGTCTCCCAAGTTGTCGTCATGGCTCTTAGTTAAAAGAGCTTTTTTTTCCCTTTTTGTTTCTTTCGTCAAAAGGGCGGTATGTATGTGATAAAACATACACAGGATACGCCGTATCCTAAATAAAAACCCACTTTAAAGCAAAATAATATCACTGACTTGGTAGGTGCATAAATAATATGTGACAGTAAGTTATACGAAAGGTCATCCTTGCACGAAAATATTAGCCAATAATAATATATAAAATCATAAAATCAATATTTCAACATTGTAAACAAATACTTTCAACATCGAAAATTCAACTGGAAACTGATAACAGGACCCACAAAAGATCCTAATTAAGTCACATCGTTAATGCTAAAAATCTAAGGTAACAAATTAAAAAGATTCAATAGTTTACACATCATTAATTAGCCCTTGTGTCGTAAAACATGTCTTCGAGATCTTACAACTCCAGACTGACGTTTGCAGTGGTTGTCTGCCTCCTTCCGGAAGGGAATTTTTATCCTTCAATGCAAACCCTACTACAAATAGTTTCCTGAAAAAAACCACAGGAGGCCGTCTCAATATTTCACCTTCCCTCCATTAATAGAAATATGTGTGGTACACAGTGTCAGTTGTCGCTCCGTGTAACACCACATCCATCACCACAGGTGTCAGTCGGTATGCTGTTGGTCTTTGTCTATGTGATGGGTTCAAACAGCTTTTGCTCCGTTTTATTTTTTACGATAGTTTCAATCAAACGAACGCACCTTCTACCCGGCAGGCGTTAGCACCGTTATGTGACTGTACTGGTTCTACATGAGCCCGAAAAAATTGGTATCTTCAAAAATACTCCCCCTTAGCTTCAGTAGTGTCAGAGGTCTTCAATCCCATATTTTATTTCTGTGAAAGCTCTTCTTTATTTTAACTCTCTTCATATTCTTGCGTTTTGTAAGACAGACCTCAGTGACAAGTGTTAGTAATATTAATCTTCATGTCGATAGTTTCGACTGTTTCGACAACACTCTGCAACTCATCTTCATTGTCTTGCCATCTGAGCTCTGCAGGATCTTCCAGCTGTTAGAATACAAGAAACTGAATCGATAGGTAAGCTTCTGCTTCTTGCTTCTGCAGACAGTATCAGGCTATTGGTACGTTTCTGGACTAGCATCAATACTATCAATATCTTTCGTCTTTGGTAACTCCAATGCTCACTGCATAATCTGGTTGCTAATTCTAATACGATCGGCAGGCCAGCAAAAGTTATTTACAATTTCACCTATGATCTTGTGCAAACTGTTGATATTCGACACGATTTCATGATTTTGAGTCTGGCAAACCTTCTCTTTTGCATTCCTTTCTGATTTCTAATCCTGAGCAATGAAAAGTTTCACCTTTACGCCCTTTTGGCTCTTTTGATCACGTTGTTGTCACTGTAATGGTTAAGGCAACTGTCTCAGGCCTTGCTGGTAAGTCACATCTCTGTAAGATAAATTTGGTCAGGCTCATTGAGATAGAATTCATCAATTTCTTGGTGCTGTTTGACGTTCAATCTTCAGCAAATCGGCTTCTGATGCTGCCACTAAATTTACACAATGGAAAAGAAGATTCCAGGTATGAACAAACAGTGAACAGTGTTGGTAATCAAATGTCTTATAACATAAAAACATATTGCATTTCTTCACTTATTCAATATTTTTTGTTTATTTCGTTAGTTTGGTGTTGAAACATTTGCACCTGGGTGCAATTACAAGCCAAACATTTTTCTCCTCCATGGTTCAGTATTTTTTGTTCCTCAGCCATTGCTCATCACATTCATTTCTATGTTTAGTTTCAACCTGATGCGACTAACGGATCTCAAGTTTTCTACAACGGAATTAATAATGCTTGTAAAAGGGTGATCTCTGATGCTAAATTTAAAATATGCTGAGAGAGCTTCTGAATAAAGTTCTTAAGAAATGCATAAAAAGCGAGATTTCTAAGAGTTCATTGCAGTATATTGCAATTTGACAGTTGGGTTATTTTTCCACTTTTTAATGGTGTTTGGTTTCCTATGTTCTCTAGGAAAATACATGTCTTTTGCTAGATTGTTTTCCTCCACTTCGTCTCTAGATGACACTAGTATTTCTTTGCCAGATTTCCTTCCTGATCAGATTGTGTAACCGTTATGATAAATCCAAGGTTGGTTGCAACTACTATCCATAGGCTCAATCAATTTAAAGCCCTTGGTCTCGATTCGATTCCGGTTGTTACCTTCAAAAAAGGAGGTTTTAAGCTATTTTCTTTTTTTGTTCAAACTTTTGAATCTTTGCCTATCAGTCTTTTTTCCACCTTCCTTTAAATTTTGCTGGTCTTTTCCCTGTCTTTAAGAATGCCGGTGATTTGTCGAATCCTAGCAAATATCGACTTGAACGTCTTCCTTCTGCACTAGTAAGATAACTGAAAGACTTAACGACAATCCTCTGCTTGAATACGTGCATAAACAAGGCCCTTTTGTTGATGTTCAGTACAGTTTAAAGTGAGTCGCACCACTGGTAACCATATGAATGTAATAAATGAACGTATGTGTAGATTTATGAATAACTCTGGTGAAGGACGTGCTATAGCTTCGATATTTCCAAGGCCTTTGGTAAGATGTGACACGTTGGCTTTCTTTATACGGCTTCTACTTATGGAATTTGTGAAGGAGTCTTTGGTGTCATTCAGTTCTGCCTCTCAAATCATAAAATGGATGTCATTCTGGATGGAAGTACATCTGATGAGTATTTCGAGCATTCAAATAAACAATGTCCTGATTACCCATGATGCATTGTGAAGCTCGAAAAGGATTATGGACGCAATCCTCTGGTAACAGTTTAATTTTACAAGGCAATTGTTATCGATACCCTTTTTATTTACTTCATATCAAAACTCTGAAATAATTATCTTTAATGTGTTGCTTACTATAGAGTCGTTCCAATGGCTTCTCGTCCATTGCAAATAGTTCCTCTACAGAAAAATTAGGTATCAAAAGTAAACAATGTATTAGTATTTAAGGATACGTACAAATCTTTGTACACTTAACAAGCTTGGGGTTAAGCAAGCGAGTACTATTCAACCACAAAATAACTATTACGTTTAAAAAAAATAACGTGAATATCGCAATCAAAATCATGTTTGTTTTGCTCAAAAGCTTTTTTTATGGACCTCGTCTAGATGTAGATGCAAGAATGTACAAAATAGAAATCAAGCTGGCCAAAATAAATGATTTGAAATGAAACGTTGTCCTCGACAAAGAGTTGTTGAATTGGCTACTTTGTGACTCTTTGTAACTAAAGTAAAATCACATTCTACGAAGTTAACGACTTAACGTAGAGAACCTAAAACTCCCAAAATAGTCCTTTAAAACAGGGTAAAAATTGTGCATTGTTTCTATTGCAATACATCCCACAGTTTTGAAATGCCATTTTCGGTATTCCAAGATATGCAATCCTTTTTTGTACTAAATACAGAGAAATAGTAATAACCATTTTCTATTAAAACTGGCAGACAAGAGACAGAGCTAAACACTATTTCAAATGTTTAAACATTTCAATATTTTTACATCATAAAATAAAGGAATACCAGTTCCATCTTGTGTCTTGAAAAAAAGCCCAGCATTCTCTATTCCGAGAAGCGCCAGTCTTGTTTTGACTACTACCTTTCTCAGCACCTGTAAATATAATTAGAGTGAAATAAAAAATAACAATGCAACAATAACGGTTAATAAGTTTCGATTGTCCTCTAATACATCAAGAAACCCTTATACGATATTATGAAGTTCATTCAGAAAAATACTCAACAAATAAAAGGTCAGGTCAAAGGCCAGTTGAAGCCTAAGTCAAGGGCCAATTTTAGGTCTCTTTGTCAAACAATTTCTAAAAACAACGCCGGAGGAACAACAAAAAACAGTATAACATGTAACAATAAGTATAACTAAATAAATAAACAAATGAACAAATTGATAAAAATTAAACAAATAAAGATGAAATGAAAATTGATTAAATCTCACGCAATACTTTTCAATCTTTAAAATTCTAAAGAACAAACCACGATGTTTCAGCCTCCGAGGTCTGTATCAAGCAACCAACCAAATAACTGATAATTTAATACGGTAGTAATAGGATCTGGACACTACGTTCATTACAAGAAAAAATTTGCCAAAGAACAAGCAGAACGATGTACATAAAAACACAAGGCCAAACACAAATAAAAAAAGAAGCATGGCAACAAAGGCTTTAGCAGGTATCAAATAATTTATTTCTGGCAAACTTACCTCCGAAACTGTTACAAATCGTAAAACCTGCAGGACCTCAAACGAACCATCGGGGAAAAACACTACCAATGGCTGAAATAAAAATATTAAAAGAAAAGAGTTGCTGTTGAAAATGACAACACATTTTAAAAAGAAATTAAAAGCTAAATTTTTATTGATTTTTCTTTAGAAGAGTGAGGAGAGGCTATTAGTCTTAGTAAGCCTCATAGCCTCTTTAGCCTGGATAGTAAAATAATTCCTGTTTGGTCATTTTGTTTTCATTTTTACTGATTACTGATTTATTTCATTCAATAGTCTGCCAAATAAAACAGGGAATTACGTTGGATGAAGTGCTTTTGGGACTGTGATAGGACTTAAAGATGGCATTCCATGCATAGTAATCTGACATTACTACCACGTTTAAGCCTTATTTTCTCTATATTAACACAATTTTTACCAAACCGTTAGGCCATATCAACTCTCTTGGATTCTATCAATGAAACCTGGCGCACCTTAGGTGAGAAAAAACGAATAGAAATAATGCAATGTGAACTGTGTTCAGCAAAACATTCATAGCTTTCCAAAGCCCCCTACAAACCTTTACATTAGGCTGATCAAGAATTAGTGCCCAAACAAAACAAATACTCGAGCTGATGTGGTCCTCCGGGAAAAGAGCCTGAATTTTTACCAAAATAGGGAGAAGTCGATCTCTATCGTATGCTTCACTGATGCCATTATCACTTCTTTAGTAATACTGCCAAAGCCTTTCTTTATTTTTCTTAATCCAAGATAGCAGTTTAACAATTACAATTGTAAGTTTAGATGTATGTGTAGGTCTATGTGTGTATGTGTACATGTGCATTTCTGTGTGTGAACGAGCGTGCGTGTATATGCCCATGTATATAGTAGTTCAATTAATTCGTCATTTTTTTCATAAAATTATCTATTTTTTACTAAGCTTTTACTCGTGAAATTCTAATCTGTTTTACTTTTTTGTGGAGATTACTACAAATATAGTATGTGGACATTACTACAAAAATAAGTGTCCCTTTCAGATACGTCCTTACACACACGTATGTAAAAATTTGTGT
The DNA here is from genome assembly GCA_003991215.1 of Morbakka virulenta. Lineage (NCBI taxonomy): Eukaryota > Metazoa > Cnidaria > Cubozoa > Carybdeida > Carukiidae > Morbakka > Morbakka virulenta. Next base: position 212,442 of record RDPX01000338.1, read on the forward strand.
GTGTCTCTGTATATAAGCAAGTTACAAATACGTTTCCCTACTGAACTTACTGAATGTTTTTATCATATTTTATGATATGGTTGGCTTACTTTATTGGTAAATAAGAGCTGGGAGAATAAATTTTTATATCTTGACTTAATCTAGAAGGGTACCCTTTTTACATCAATATTGCTTTCATTTTTCGAAAGCTGCCTGTCACAGGCCTCTTCTGGAACTTGTTCATGTTGCACGACTGTTGAACGTTGACATTCTGTGTCCAAGATATACAAATGCAATCACCTACGCAACCTACACAATGGAATTATTGAATTATCGTATCAATTATATGTAATAGATATAACACTATTTAAGAATCTTCTCTATCATATTGGTATTAACAGCTTCAAGAATATCTATAAATAAAAAATTAAAATGGTATGTTAAATTCTCAAGTTTTTTTATTAATTGTAAGCGGCAACTCTTCTCAACCAATTGTCATTCTTGATGGATATCCGTTAAAACTACTGTTTCGATGTTAAGGAAGTAAGCTCTGCTTACCGCTCACGGAAAGAAAATAATATCGAGTTACGATAAGCCTGCACTAAACAAATCTGATATTTACTTTTAACTAAGTGCATACAATGAATTAGCAAAGCCTTTCTAAAACCCATAAAACTGGGTATTATATGAATAACCTGTATCAAATGTATCTATTTATACTCATACTTAAAGACGGTTGCAAGTCCCAATGTCATGATCAGTATAAAAAACGATGGTATATGTATATGCGCACGAGCTAAAAAGTATGAATGTTCAACTATCAAAAAAATCATATTGTAAGGTAAAGTTTGTAGATTGCAGCCACTGTCGAAGCTCTTCGTTCACAGTTTGCACGTCCCCTTGAAAGCCAATGGCTCTGCAGTGTAGCACGTGATCTGGTGTTTGCCTTTCCCCACATAAGCACTGGTTGCTCTGTGCTAGCCCGATTCTGTACATGGTCTGCATACCTTCTGTGGCCTGACCTCATTCTGTTAAGCAAAACCCAGAGGTGGGGGTTGGCAACCTTCTCGTGGTCCTCCCTGTCAGTAGCCGATGTCGTAAGACATCGGTAAAGCTAATGCAAACACAACCTGAGCAATATGAACAGTAAAAGATGGTGTAAATATGTGACAGCAAATCAATGCCCGACACACTCTGGTCTTGCGACAACTGATTGGCATCTATCATAGATAGTCCCTTAATAGGGGTAAAAATGCGAAGAAATGATTTAACGAGGATCTCGCAGTTGCGGCAGCCTTGTCTTAGTTACCAAATGGTGTGGAATTACAGATTATACCAGTGACTTCTATAATTTTTCCAAGAGCGGTTTCTATACCAAAAAAAACCACGAAAAATTTCGATTGTCATGCTAGCAAAAACTGGGTTGCCCTATTACTGTTACACTAGATCAGGGTGATTTACTTCAACTTGCTCTGAACATAAAATATAGCGTCCAGTAGGCTCTTGATAAGAATGATCTTTAAGAAAATCAACAAGATGATTCATAAAACAACAAAGCATTCTGCATTATTCCAGCCGCTTCTATAAAAGAAAACGGTGATGACAGCGCAGAAGGCAACTTGGGGTCTTTATACAATAATTACTTCCAGCTCGTTAGCTGATCGTTTGTATGTGTTTAAGAACTTTTCACTTTATTATAAAAATTAACTACAAGACAAGGCCACAAATTGTAACAAGGTTGTGATATATTTACTGTTGTCTCAGAACAAATTGTTGACTATTTTGAAATATATTTGCTCTATGTAAGTACGTGGGATAAAGAAAATCAAAACCGTTAGTTTGCCCAAATTCAATGCTGTGTTTTGGTCCTTCAACTTTGATACCCTCTTTAGGTAAAGCTATCAATCCACCACTTATAAATAATTTGAAGTTCAGGACATGCATATCTAGAAATGATTTCTATTACACTTCTTCCTCCCTTGTTTACGGGTAAGTTATCGTAAATTACATATTTTTGCAAAAAAATTAAAATAAAACTAAATCAAAATTCCTCAATGAAAAATTGTTACTGCTCTACATATCTGCAGTTGAGGCAAATTTTCAGTATATATCCAGTATATACAGTCATAGCTGAAGTATCCATCGTTAATAAACAGTGAAAATGGCTACAATCTCTTTTCGTAAGTATCCACCTCAGTGTAACCTTAACGCTTAGCTTAATAGTAATTCAAAGGCCCTCTGTGCCTTGATGTTGTCATAAAAAGTGTTTGGTGACATCTTCATATGAAAAAGTTTGAAAATGAGGTTGAGACTAAAAGAAAAAGAGGCAAAGAACAATGCATATGGGGCACAAGTAGTAACAGAAAAAAAAACACATTCGTTTTACCTTGTGCGCATGCTCCGAAAGAAAAAAAGAGCAACCATTTTTCCATAACGAGTAAATATCCATATTCCTTTTAACTTTAAAATCTATTTTAAAAAAATACACTTTTAACTTACATCATGATAACTGAACTAATGAATAAAAACTACTTTTTTTCAATCCAATAATAATGATGACACAAAGGATATCATAAAAAGTTTTCAAAAAACGAGTTGTAAGGAAAAAAACTTGAATATCTAAAAAGGTGATGGTTTCAAGTGATAGATTTTCTCCTTTTTAGCTAATTACAAAAAGTGGTGTATTTTCTTGACCTCTCTGTTTTCCATATTGACAAAAACCTCACGATTTCTGTTTTCTTATTCAGGCATCTTGATCTAGTCGAGTGCCGGATAAAAAGGTTTTGACGAAAATAACTGATTTCATTGCAAAATTCATGGGCACTGAGGGCATTTTTCTGTAAAGATCAATTTTATATTTGTTTGTTATACCAAAAGCATTTATATTTCATATTAAATGTGCCTTTTATTACAAATTTTTAATTGTTTACCAGAATATATTGATTAAATCTAAAGGTATCGATAATATCCATTGCCATATATATATATATATATATCACTACCAGTACCTCTACCATCAGCAGTGCCCAACCAGGCATAGAGCAATAAAGAGCCCTGCCAACCTTCTTGGTTCAAAATTCAATTGATCTCACTCATACCAAAAGTGTATGCTAGACATGCATGCAGCCTTCGGGCGCTATAAGGGCCACAAATTCAAGTATATACAATAGTACGGTTGTTGTCAACTTCCATACTAAAGTATTCTCTTTTATAAAAAGGTAACAAGTTCACTTTTTTAAAGTACCTGTGTCCGAGAGAGTTTGAGCCACCTTGCTGAAATTTCTAAGTGAGTACATTTTCCTTTTCAATCAAAACAAGAGATTTTCAAAACAAATGGTAATTTTAACGATCAATATATAATGCTAGGATAAAACCTATACAATAGCACCAAACACTCGATCCGACATTACAAACGCAAAAAATTTTGGTATACATTCAAAACAATGCATACCAAAGAAACAAAACAAAATTAACAAACGAAATTTGGTTACGTGTTACATCCAGAAGATGATTTATGATTACTCACACAAACCATACCATAATCACTTTATTGCAATTTCTCGAAGATGCTAGCGACAACTTTGGTCTAAACACCCTTTTGATTATATAAAGGAAAAAAGCACATTCGTAATTATGCTAGGTTTTGTTGACAAAAAATCTCCTCGATTACAAAATATACAACAAACAGTCCAAAGTACCAATACTAAAATGGTTTATGTTTTTCATAGTGGCTAACATTACCATGGCATAAAAATACCAATCCAGTTTAATGCAGGAGACTAGATCGCCTACCTCAATACCACCTCCAGGGTTAACTTTAAGAGCTGTATCTTCAAATTGGTTTAAAAGAAGTACTGCAGAATGGTTACATCGTCAGGATGCAATGTCTTGCAAGCAATTTAACCGTTGGTATAATAAACCTAACCATGGAGTTGCACACAAGTATATATTGTCTCAATGACAGTAAGTTTTCATGTCAGTGAGATGCACAACAAAATGGTCGATGCCACAGCGCGGACTTTATCAAGTACCTTTCCTTGTGTACTGTGAATTACCCAAATTTACTCATTTTCATTCTCCGATTTCCAAAGATTTACTCTATGTGGGGTACACTATCACATGAAGAAATGAAATTTTGGAATCAGAAATATTGGCAAGTAGATGTAAAACTACAGGAATCCCACTGTGTACTAAATAAATGATTTGCCATCTGAAGATGTACACAAACGTTAAATAATGTCACAAATAGTCATTCGATTGCTTACCATGCCCATTTTTATCAACAGCCAAAAGTTGTGCAAGGTTTTCTGCCCTCGAAAGAAGTGGATGCTGACTTTCTTGGGGTCCTAGAATAACTTTTACAAGTTCCTCACATGTGACGTCCTTTGGTACCGCAAGTCGAGTTACATCTCCATTAAACCGAATTATATCGATAGTAAATCCATCCCTGCAAACAAATTAGTAACCTTGAGCAATATCATTGTGAGATGAATACAAAATGGATTGATTATTGGTTAGTTTAGAAAAAAAACTCAGAAAAGACAAAAACATCTTTTTTTTTAACGCTTTCAATATCATAAGGAAATAGCAGATTGATTAGGCTAATCCGTTGTTGCATACAAAATATGGCGAATGGCGTGAACGCTATGTTCACGAATACCGCTTGGCAAACGGTGCCATACCATTGCCCCGGCTCAGTATGCTTGTGAATTATGTGTCTTATTATTATTATTATCATTATTATTATTATTATTATTATTATTATTATTATTATTATTATTATTATTATTATTATTATTATTATTATTATTATTACTGCTGACGAACAGCATAGGCACTTCTTTCTTACTTGTCAGAGACCTTTTCCTTAACGTCTTCGACTGCAGCCGATCCTCCACTGCCTTTGTGGATTAGCTTCTCGTTAGACGTGAAGGCTAAGGGTAAAAGACCCTACAGAAATCTGCTGCCTTGCAGATTAAACCTTTTTAGGTAATGGCCATTAAAACCATTAAAAGTAACAGCCTGACTCAAGTATGCAAAATAGACTAACGCGTTGTGTAATTCTGGATCGGTCGAGGCCCGGACCAACAACGACCGCCATCGACGTTGGTGACCAGCAGGGCATTGGTGACAATTGTGCTACTGCAGGTCCACGAAAGAGAAAAAGAGGAGGTAGAAAGAGGAAGGTGAGACGAGAGAAAGGGATGAGGAAACAGACTACCTTAAACAATGGCACCCTCAATGTCGGAACCATGACTGGAAAAGGAAGAGAGCTGGCGAATCTAATGAGAAGAAGGAATATAGGCATATGTATACAGGACACCAGATGGAGGGGCAGCAAAGCCAGACTCCTTTGTGGTGGATACAAGTTTTTCTATAATGGAAAAGACAACAGAAGGAATGGAGTGGGAATCGCAGTGGAAGAAACCTATGAAGAAAACGTGCTAGAGGTGGAGAGAGTCTCCGAAAGGGTGATAGGCATGAAACTGAATATAGACGCTACGTTGCTAAACAGTTTCTGCACATGCACCCCAAACTGGATGTTCACAATAAGAGAAAGATACATTTTGGAAAGAATTGGACGGAATTATTACAAAAATACGAGATTTTATTGGTGCAGATTTAAATGGTCATATTGGGGAAGGTAAGGATGGGAATTAAAATGTATTGGGATGATATGGGTATGACAACAGAAACGAAGGAGGCCAGGATATAGTAGACTTTGCAAAAGGACAAGATTTTGCAGTCTTAAACACATATTTCAAAAAAGAGAGAAGATGAGAGAGTGACATACAAGAGTGGACGAACTAGAACACAGATTGACTACTTGCTATGTCGAAGATGTCGCCTAAAAGAGGTTACTAACTGCAAAGTCCTAGGAGGAGAGTGCGTAGCTGCCCAACACAAAGTCGTGGTGTGTAAGACCTGCACTTTAGTCAAGAAAGGAGCAAGGAGAAGAGTAGACTGCGAGAACCAAGTGGAGGCGACTGAAGGAGGCAGAGTGCAGAAGAAACATCAGCTCTCAGTTATTAGACATGCTTGCAGCAGAAAAAGAAGTTCTAGAAAACTGGACCGACATTACGGACAAAATACGAGACACAACTAAGCAAGTCCTCGGAATGACTGAAGGAGGTGTAAAGAAGGATAGAGAGATGTGGTGGTGGAGAGATGACGTGCAAGAAAACATTAGAAAGAAGAAAAATGCTAAGAAAAACTATGATCATGCTAACAATCTGGATACTAAAGGGGAATATATTGAATGGCGTCAGGAAGCAAAGCGGACTGTAGCAAAGGCCAAAGATGAAGCCTACATTGATCTGAACAACAAACTGAACTCAAAGGAAGGTGAAAAACATTTGTACAGAATAGCTAAGCAGAGACAGAGCATCAAAAGATATACAACATGTGAAGGTTATTAAAGACGCAGATTGCAGACTATTGACAGGAGAACAAGCTGAACTCCATATGCTGAAGAGTTATTTTGAAGTTCTGATGAACACAGAAAACCACAGAGAGCAAAGGGAAGGTGATGCAAGACGAATAGGGCGTGAGACGCATAGGCAAAAACCAAGGTCAAGAAAGCCCCAAAGAGAATGAAAAATGGAAAGGCCTGCGGACCAGATAACATTTCTATTGAAGCCTGGAAATATCTAGAAGAACAGGGCTTCAAAACACTAACTACACTTTTCAACCAAATACTTGCATGTGAAAGAATGTCGGGGGAATGGAGAAGGAGTGTGCTTATACCAATATATAAAAACAAAAAGGGTGCACAGAGTGTGGTAATTACAGAGGTATAAAACTTCTAAGTCATACAATAAAGTTGTGGGGAAGAATGTTGGACACAATATTGAGACAGGAGATACAGGTATGTGGCCAGCAATTCGGATTTATGCCGGAAAAAGTACAACACATGCACTATTTGCTCTACGGATTTTAATGTAGAAGTTCCGAGAAGGGCAGAAAAAGCTACACTGTGTGTTCATAGATCTAGAAAAGGCATACGATAGAGTGCCAAGAGCAGAGCTATGGTTTTGTATCAGAAAGGTTGGCGCAACAGAAAAATACGTGAGTTTGATACAAGACATGTATGCAGGCAGTATGACTGACATACGAAGTGCAGAGGGACTGACCGAATGGTTCGAAGTCAAAGTTGGATTACATCAGGGATCTGCTCTAAGCCCCTTTTTATTTGAAATTATAATGGACACAATGACAGAGGAGGTCCGAACAAAGGCACCTTGGAATATGCTCTTTGCAGACGATATTGTACTGTGCAACAAGACAAAAAATGATGCCGAAGAACAGTTAGAAAGATGGCGACATGCTCTAGAGAAAAGAGGAATGCGAGTTAATAGAGCGAAGACAGAGTATAAGGTGCTAAATGGCACGACTGAGGAAAGAATAAATCTGGAAGGGGTGGAAGTTAAAAGAGTTCAAGACTTTAGATATCTAGAATCCACTTTACAAAGTGATGGAGAATGCAACAGATAAATAAATAAGAGAGTGCAAGCTGGTTGGAATGGATGGTGAAAAGTGACAGAGCATAATGTGTGACAGAAAGCTAAGTGCCGTAGCGAAGGGAAAGATATACAAGTCCGTAGTCAGACCAGCAATGCTGTATGGACTTAAAACCTAACAACAACAAAGCTAGAAATGCTCTAAAGAAAAGAGGAATGCGAGTTAATAGAGCAAAGACAGAGTATAAGGTGCTAAATGGCACAAATGAGGAAAGAATAAATATGGAAGGGGTGGAAGTTAAAAGAGTTCAAGACTTTAGATATCTAGAATCCACTTTACAAAGTGATGGAGAATGCAACAGAGAAATAAATAAGAGAGTGCAAGCTGGTTGGAATGGATGGTGAAAAGTGACAGAGCATAATGTGTGACAGAAAGCTAAGTGCCGTAGCGAAGGGAAAGATATACAAGTCCGTAGTCAGACCAGCAATGCTGTATGGACTTAAAACCTAACAACAACAAAGCTAGAAATGCTCTAAAGAAAAGAGGAATGCGAGTTAATAGAGCAAAGACAGAGTATAAGGTGCTAAATGGCACAAATGAGGAAAGAATAAATATGGAAGGGGTGGAAGTTAAAAGAGTTCAAGACTTTAGATATCTAGAATCCACTTTACAAAGTGATGGAGAATGCAACAGAGAAATAAATAAGAGAGTGCAAGCTGGTTGGAATGGATGGTGAAAAGTGACAGAGCATAATGTGTGACAGAAAGCTAAGTGCCGTAGCGAAGGGAAAGATATACAAGTCCGTAGTCAGACCAGCAATGCTGTATGGACTTAAAACCTAACAACAACAAAGCTAGAAATGCTCTAAAGAAAAGAGGAATGCGAGTTAATAGAGCAAAGACAGAGTATAAGGTGCTAAATGGCACAAATGAGGAAAGAATAAATATGGAAGGGGTGGAAGTTAAAAGAGTTCAAGACTTTAGATATCTAGAATCCACTTTACAAAGTGATGGAGAATGCAACAGAGAAATAAATAAGAGAGTGCAAGCTGGTTGGAATGGATGGTGAAAAGTGACAGAGCATAATGTGTGACAGAAAGCTAAGTGCCGTAGCGAAGGGAAAGATATACAAGTCCGTAGTCAGACCAGCAATTCTGTATGGATTTGAAACCGTAGCAACAACAAAAAAGCATGAAGCTGAGCTAGAAGTAGCAGAGCTATGAATGCTACGTTGGTCTTTAGGGGTCACAAGACTAGACATGATCCCAAATGTAAATATAAGAGGTACAGCCCATGTTACGAGGATAAGTGAAAAGCAGAGGGAGTCTAGGCTAAGGTGGTTCGGACACGTATGCAGGAGAGAGGACGACTACATAGGGAAAAGGATATTGAATAAGGAAGTGCCAAGTCGTCGAAAGAGAGGGAGACCAAAGAGAAGGTACTTGGGCCTCATAGAGGAAGATATGAGAGAGGTTGGTGCTAGAAAGAAGGACGCAGCCGACAGTAACAAATAGAAAAGTTTAATCCGCTGTGGCGACCACTAACGGGAATTAGCCTAAAGTCAAAGAAGAAGTAGTTGCATACAAAATCAACCAATCCATTGGTCGCAAGAAAATCATCTACAGTGGTCAATGGGTCCCATGAGAATCGTCCTCTAAATGTGACGTAACAGTCAGGATAAACCATTGTTTGATCCAATTCTCCGCTGGAGTCAACCCCTAGATTTTACGAATTAGAAAATTTCTCCAGTTTTGTTTCTTTTAAAACTTAATAATCTTAGAATAACCCCGAATATATTGCAGCCGTACTTTGGCTAATCAAATAACACTCGTATAGACTACTATGGTACACATAAAATACCTGGTGCTGGCTCTAGCACAGCATCTAAAAAATTCTATCGACTTCTCATTATTCTTTGTCCGCAGCAAAAATATCCCTACCAAGATATGACCAACGCCTCCATTCTCCAGTGTATCATTATTCTTTGTCCCCAGCCAAAGCATCCCTAACAATAAACGACCAACGCCTCCATTGTCCATTGTATCATTATTCTTTGTCCGCAGCCAAAGCATCCCTAACAAGAAACGACCAACGCCTCCATTATCCAATGTCTCATTCTTTCTCCGCAGCCAAAACATCCCTAACAAGAAACGACCAACGGCTCCATTCTCTATTGTATCATTATTCTTTGTCCGCAGCCAAAGCATCCCTAACAAGAAACGACCAACACCTCCATTCGCCACTGTCTCAAAATTCTTTGTCCCCAGCCAAAACACCCCTAACAAGAAACGACCAACGCCTCCATTCTCCACTCTCTCATAATTCTTTGTCCCCAGCCAAAACACCGCTAACAAGATAGGGCCAACGCCTCAATTATCCACTGTCTCATAATTCTTTGTCCCCTATTTATTGTTTTAATTCTTTTTTCAGCTCACTGAATTAATCTTTTGTTTATTGTCCTCATTAAAATTGTGACTTAAATGTACTATGCGATGATTTATTTTTTTTAATTATTGTGCATCTAGTACTTTTTTTACAAGTTAACATTGCGGTTAAAATAGCTATTTCCTTCAAATCATTTCCACCATCATCAGGTCAGGCAACGGATTGTATTTGTCATCTACATCTTGGAACGAATTTATCAAAGATTTTTACTAGTGTTTACAAAAAGATGTTTTTCTTGCATAAACATACAAATAGCCTTCTTATGAATAAAGTTGCTGCTTTATCAAAATTGCTTTTAAAACCACATCTTAGCATATTTTTTAAGATCTATAATATGTAATATCGTATTAGTTAGGAAATCAAAGCACACATTTTATCCATAATGTTTGAATTGTATTTAAGTGATAATATTTATTATCAATTATCAATCATAATAATCTACTGAATACATTAAAAAATCATTATTCCATCAACCATTAAAATGTTTACCAGAACGCTCCATTTTTCTGTCCATGAAGCACACATAACATAACATCAAAAATAATCCACAACCTTGGCCGCCGTAGCAACTGGTAAATCCTTTCTCTTTTTTTTTTTGGTGATATAAAGTAGACAAGGTCTAAACTCACTAAGTGTACGTCACTGCATGAAAGACGAAGAAATGGAAAGACGAAGAAATGGAAAGACAGAAAAAGAGATTAGGCAGAAATAAATTCTGACCTTAAACTTAGAAAGATTAACGTTAGATAGTAAAGAAAAGCAATCATAAGTCAAAAGGTTCATTCACAGATTCACAGAAAAACTCATAACAACAAGGTGCAACAACTGCAAATAAATATGGATGCTGAGAGAAACTAGTCACACGAGATACAAAAAACTGAGCTAGTACCATCAAGGAATACTTATTAGGACACTTCTCATGGTAACACCTTTAGAAAAGAATACGACAAGTCATATTTCATCGATGAAGCAAAGGCTGAAGTTACAAGTATGTCTCTGCATTCGACTTAGAACATCAAGGTTTAAAAAACCCAGTATCTGTTCAGATGTCACCAAGGTACTCCGTCGAAGGATAGATAGTGGCATTACAGATACAAAATGGCCTCAGGCGTAAAGTTCTCTCTGGCGCAAAACAAAGAATTAATTTTTTAGGACCCAGGCTCACTAATAAATTGAATATAAGAACCCAAGAAAGATCTGGGAAAAAATGGCAAATCGCGCTGTATCATTAATTAGTATTCCTGAAGAGGAGAAATAATCTAAACAGGGTTAACATCACAATGATTGTCCACGAATACTGGATTGAGAACAGGACTCAGCTTTCTATAAAACGGGATTAGTCGTGCTTTTGCCTGGTCGAAAAAAACACCAACCACCTCCTTCCTGTTTCGCATGTTTAACGTGTTCCTGACGAATTGCCTTGTTGCCAATGCCAGTGCACAAGTAGGGTCATCAGCATAGATGTCGATGAACTAAAGAAAGCTACAAGGAAGATCATAACGTAATGAATGAAGACATCTGGACCAAGGATAGAACTTTGCCGACCGCCAGTATTATGGAATACTAATCAAATGTAATTCCATCTAATGTCACAAGTATTTTACGATTTGGGAGAAAACAGTAAATAATACCAAATATCACTCTACAAAGCCCATACCAGAAAGCATTTGACACAAGCCAGCTTGGTATACCTAATCAAATTCCTACAAAATATCCAAGGCTAAAATACATCCTTCACCAGACTTAACCATACCTCTACTGATACGTTTTTCTATAACAGTCAGGTCACTATTGGAGCGAGATCCTCTAAATCCGTACACCAGCTACAAGTCCAGATTCTGCGATAATTACTAACATTGTTATTAAGTAATTCAAAGTTCTTATTAATGGTAGAAATTAGTCTTATTGGTCGATATTTGCAGAGGTGTGATGTGTTACATTTTTCCTTAAAGACAGGGTCAATATAAGCAACCTTCCAGAATGACAGAAAACATGACTCGGCGAGGGAAGGATTCAAAAATTTGACTGCAAGAAGACAGCTCAGAAGCGCACTCTTTTCAAGACAAGCAGAGAAATCACACCTTGATAAGAAACTTTGGATAAATCAAGCCAATAAAAATTAATTCTTTGCAACCAGCCTTGACTAATGATGACAGAGTCCAAAGTTTGTTCACTTTGAAGGGAAATCTGGCAAAAAATAATCTAGCTAAAAGATCGGCCTTCTTCATAGAGGGCCCAGAAAATTAAACATCGTCAAAAGGCGGAAGAATAACTGATCTGCTAGAATTCAAAATACTTTTGTATATCTTCCAGAAACCTTGACATTCAAGTCTATGAGTGAAAACAGATTCTCGAACTCGTTCAGCATAGCGAAACTTAGCATCAGAAATCATTCTTCTACAAGAACTGCTAGTCCGTCTGAAGGAAACCCGAGATTGATTAGTTTTATCACGTTAAAAAAACATAGAAGTGATTACAATGTGGAATGGCAGAAGAACACTGAGCATTGAACGGTGGAGGGGAATAAGGTTCGACTTTGTAACTGCGACTAGGTGCGGGTGTTTCAATGCCAACCTGACGAGTTCAACAAAAATATTGTACAAAGGAGGAAACGCAATATATTTTTACGCAATAAGACATTTTGTCACTTGAAATCTTCAGTTTGTTCTTACCCTGAATCTTTTTTATTCTTCTTGTCGGGCTGTGAAAAGAAATGAAAATCTCTTGTTTTTACGTTATCAAAATGCAATAACAAGAAATGCATATATACACATCGTTCTCCGCTTTATGTTAATAGTTTATGAGCTTATTTTCAGAAATACGATGAAGCCACATTAAATGCTTAACTAATGGAGTTAGCCTTGAGAGAAAAACCAACAACATTGCGAAATTCACTTGTGGACTAGACCTTCATTTGCAGTCCACACGACCAGGAAGGGTACTCTAGAGAGCAAAAATTGCTGCAAAGCAATGTAACTGTGAGTTTCAACCGAAAAATAACTTTTCAAAAATGTATGACAATTTGCTTTATATTGTTTTTATCTTCAGAGATTGATATAATTCAAAATATGTGCGTGCGTGCGTGATCCGAATGGTATTACACACAAAGCAATACTGCAAACTCAAATTTGGTGTCAGGGTACCTTCAAGCCATGAGCTTAACAATGACCAACTTCTGTTTGATATCAACATCGAGATACCTTCTAGTGATTTAAAGGGGGTCATATGCCCCCAATTTAGGGGATATTGGCCTACAAACAAAAATTGAAATTAATAAAAGTTGCTAAACCACCTTTTGTTGGGAAACCTCTACTAGCATTGAGGTATATATTTTTAATTGACTTATTTTCATGATTGTGACTATCATGTATATCAAAATATAGGTCAACATATTTTCAAAATATCAACCAAAATTACGGAACATCCTTTACAGCATATAGAATAATAGAACTTTAACATTAATTTCTTGCCAAGTCACCCTTTTCTGGTGACAATAGATATTAATGAACAACATTAAATGATTGGCTTTTTAGGGGGCGCAGGGCCATACCTAAATTAATAATCAACCTTCAATTTTGTCCTTCTTTACGCGGTTTGTAGCTGTACTTTGGCCTTTTCATGTGCTACAATACCAGCCTCTATAGCTATATCCGCTATAGCTGTATCTACCGTTCCCTAAACTGTGCTTATGTCCAGGTGTCAGAAGGACTTCTAGTGGCAGCTATACATATGGCAATTGAAGACCCTATTGCATTTGAACAAACAAAATAAAGAAAAACAAATTATGTTTCCCATCCTAATATATTATATATATATATATATATATATATATATATATATATATATATATATATATATATGCGTATAATCAACAAAAAAAAGCTAAATACCTAAGGCATTGTCACTGAGCCACAAACGGAAGTCATCATCAACGGTTTTGATATCACCTCGAATACCTATCATTTGGCAAATCAATACGTGTTGATGGGATTGAATTTCACCACCACAACAAAATGGATTGTCCCTTAGACCAATTCTATGCATGAAATCGGCATATCGTTCATATCCAGATCGTCATCGATTTAAGAGTACCCATTATTCACGCTTCAGGTCATGTCCTGGGGGCTTCACGGTAGGTTCAGGAATAAACTGGGAAACCTGGTTGTCTGTATTACTCCATTGCTGTTTCCACACATCAGCAGCCCAAGATTTGACAGATGATGTATCGTTTATGGTGGAAGCTAAACAAACTAGACAACCCCATCCTACGAAGCCAAAGAACAGCTTGTATGTGAACATGGAGCTAGCAGTACGAGAGAAAAGCATGGGAAAAGAAGGATAAGGTGATTGAAAACAATAGTAAGTGCTTGTAACAAAAAAACAGGGGAGAGGAATAAAAGAGCAAGAGTGGAAGTAAAAATAAGAAGGAAGTAAAGATAAGAAGGCAAGGAGTGAGACAGACTGACAGAGAGGGAAAGAGACGGTACGTGATAGCAGAAGAAAGAAACTTAGCTGTTAGTCTATCGATAGTGGTAAGTCAGGTCCTTTAACTGGAGCTGTAACCGTTTACACCAAGGTACTACCCATTAGTGGTAATCTTCATAACAAAATTTTATACTATCGCAACTTTTGCGTTGTTCGGGGCGCTGGAATAAACTGCCTAAAAATGCATGTAAAACTGGCTTACCTTCACTTTTTCTCTATTTGAATTGGAATTATATTGTCTCAACCAATAACTTTTTATTCTCTGTAACCGTGCAATCAATTCATGAACGCTCTAAAGACAGAAAATTTAAGTGTACTAATTTACTTTACTTTATCTGCCAAGAATAATCAATTAGTACCTTGCTAACTTAAGCAATAGTGTTCAGCATTATGTATATAATAACCACCAACAATTTTATTGTTTTCTTACTCAATTGAAATTTCAGCCTTCTTTTGAATCATGTAATGATATGGTGTTTTACAGGGATGTCATTTTTGGTCCATTTTACTCGTCTCATTCTGACATTTCGTACGACGCAGAACATCAGTTTGCATTCCTTTCTTTCTCTTGTCTCATTCTGCATGGGCTAAACGGAAGCGGTCTTGGCAATATTTTAGGACGGGGGTATTTCTGACTTTGGTGATTTTCGCATTTTCAGGGAGTTCATTGCTACAGCAGAATGACCACAATAAATACAAAAGCCTTTTATTTTTCCGAATGTTCAGCAGCCAAACTAGAATTTGTGGTGACAATGGGTGAAGATAAAGTATCTTTGTCTCTCTGGTGAGTGACTCCTGTTTTCTGATATTGTCTGAATCAAAATATTGTTGATTTAACACATTGATTACTTGGCTTACTGGATTTTCAAATTACTCTTTTTTTGAAGGGGAGGGGGGGGCTGTTTTATTTTTGTGGATAGTCAAATGATTATTTTATTTTGCACCCAATTTTATTGAGTTTTTTCAGAGGTTGGTCTAAAGTTCTTTTATTCTCAAAAAAAGTAGATGCAACTGCTTAACATACATTTTGCATCTAATCAGATAGTTTACCTATATTTTAGCTATCCTTACTTTAGACCTTAGTTTGTCGGTGCGGTGAACCACAGTGAGCCAAGTACCGACGGTTTCTGTTTTTCGCTATTGTCTTCGCGTCTCTCAGTCTTCCCTTACTTTCTCTACAGTACACTTCCATGTCAAATTTAGCCTCCCTCTTCCTCTCCTGTGTCCTCTACGAATCCATTCTATTGCCCCTTTGTTATTTTTCCTGCACACATTCTACGCGTATCATCAATTCGTGTCAACCTTCTCCTTTTACGTGTACCCTCAGTCGTTGCCATTTCAGCTCATTCTCTCGCTTCTTCATTTGACACGTGGTCTGTGTATGCCCAGGATCTTCCTCGTGCACCTATGATGGAAAGCTTCTACTTTCTTGCAGCCCTGCTCTTTGTGTTCCCAGGTCCCAATGTTCACCTATCCAGTTACTGAAAATACTTCTGTCGGCTACCTTTCAGAGTCTGGTTCAACAGCTGCACCTTACTGTCTTACCTTCTGATTTCATATACATAACTAAAATAATGCTAAGTCCATTAATTTATTTGGAAAAACAAACAATATTATAAAAGTCCTTAATCAACACAAAAATTAAGTCAATATTAAGTCCTATCCTGGTCTTTAATATCTTTTGAATTGATTGAAATGGACAAAGTCATGCTATATCTTTAACCTGTGAAACAGCAGTTAGTACTAAAGCCATTTGGGAAGTAGTCATACTGCTTCACTTGGATCACATCCATTATATTCCATATAGCATTCATATCTTAAAGTCCATCTTTCCCACCGTTTTTGAGTATAGCCTGCCCCATTTGGATCAAATGGTGCTGTCTGAAGCTCAGAATTTAAAGCGACTATGTTTAGTTAACTTTGTGACTGTTCTAGTTTAACTACACTACACTTATTAAAAATTGGCCACTCGTCTCTTTTAATTTCATGTAAACTTACTCTTCCACTGTATAGGTATTCTTTCAGAGTTCAAATTAATCTATTAATCTCTTTTACTTCATATCTGTCATGACTTTATTGAACATAGCATTATTTAGAGTAGTAGACATCAATAAAATTCATTCGTCGTATTACATTTTTACCACAAACATACTAACACACTGTATTGCATTTTAATAAGTTGCTTAACTCTCCACTAGCTTAACAGGGATAGCTGCCACTGCAAAAGTTTCCTGGGTTTCATGGGTAGCTAAGAAACCTCTAGAGCTTTCAGCACTATTTCCATCCATTTGAAGAAAATGTTAACTACAAGAAAGAACCTGTGTCCCATAAATGCCCCAATACAACTCATTTTCAGAGGTGGCCAA
The DNA here is from genome assembly GCA_003991215.1 of Morbakka virulenta. Classification (NCBI taxonomy): domain Eukaryota; kingdom Metazoa; phylum Cnidaria; class Cubozoa; order Carybdeida; family Carukiidae; genus Morbakka; species Morbakka virulenta. The sequence continues at coordinate 229,177 of RDPX01000338.1, forward strand.
GACTTACCTGTTATGACATACTGACACTGATTACTAAGCGTAGCTTTAGCAATTACGTAACTTCATATATTTTGTCACTACGAAAATTCTCTAACAAAACCTTTCCAAAATCTGACTGTATAAACAATTCTATCAGGTTTTTTAATGTACAGTCTTAAATCCGACAGTGACAATGTTTAGGGCTGTATCTTTGATATTGACACTGTGGAAATAGTTCTATTTTTCTTGAAAAGCACAAGCAACAGTTCATGGTCTGTCAGTAAAGCAAAGTGCTGCCCATAAAGTATTGATACAATTTTCTCACTATAAACCCAAGCCAAGTCTTCTCTTTCAATTTACAAAAAGCTTTCGTCAGCTTTGAATAAAGAACATGGGGTACAAGTTATGGGTTTCTTAGAGCAATCCGGCATCTATTTGCAAGTACAGCACCTAAGATATTAGGGGAAGCATTAAAAGTTAATTGACGTTGTTTTATTTAAATAACACTTATAAGAGATACACGTTTTGTCATTAGCCAGCAACAAGATGCTGACTGAAGACTGCATGTCGATTACATGAAGATAGCACATAAAATGATACATCAAGAACACGTGACGTAGTCAGCACCAGTTTTTTCTTAGAGACTATAGTCCATTTCAACACTACATGATTACAGCATGTAGAATTAACATCACTGAAGCAGGCAAGCTGGATTATAATGTGCCAGCAATGGTGAGGAGCATAATAAGCCTCCAGTGGAAATCCCCGTTGTGCTACATACTAAATGTGTAGAATTACATATTTTTACTGGTGTTATTGTTGAACTGCTGTTATCAAATTGGGAAAACGCATAGTAAGAAAACATCTTCTGGCTGGTAACAATCTTGTTGTCTTAAAAAGTGGAATTGAAGAAAATAAGGGCTGTTTTGGGGGTATGAAAGTTGTAAAATGTTTATGTTAAGTTAATGTTTATGTTAAGTTAATGTTTCATTTTCCTTTCTAATGGAATGTTAACAGACGTCAACAACAAATCAATTATTAGAACTACTTATTACATTTTCAAAATGGAAAATGTCTTTCATGTCGTATAAAAATTGCAAAACTTTGCTGACATATGGATGCTTTATTTACAATGGGTGCTTTTAAAAACTTAAGAACAAGAACATGAGCAATGTAGGTGATAGTTCCAAGATAACCTAAAACATGATTTATGTTTTACCGTAAGGCAACGAGGGCGACGAAGGAAGTCTTGGAAGGAATTGATTGAAGGCAATCTGAAGACCCTCAACTTGACGGAAGAAATAGCTGGTGATCGTATGAAGTGGCGAACTTTGCTGAAAGCTACAAGTCAAACACACGTATGACGTGTCCATTGACTATAAACGGATAGTAAGTACATAGTAAGTATTAAGCACATTGTTATTTTAATGTCAATACAAAATTTGTGTTCTCTCTTTCGATAAGACTTCCACAAACTTCATTGCCCTGGACGAAGTCATTGTTCTGTGAAAGGCTTAGCCNAAAAGTCTTGGAAGGAATTGATTGAAGGAAGTCTTGGAAGGAATTGATTGAAGGCAATCTGAAGACCCTCAACTTGACGGAAGAAATAGCTGGTGATCGTATGAAGTGGCGAACTTTGCTGAAAGCTAAAAGTCAAACACACGTATGACGTGTCCATCGACTATAAACGGATAGTAAGTACATAGTAAGTATTAAGCACATTGTTATTTTAATGTCAATACAAAACTTGTGTTCTCTCTTTCGATAAGACTTCTACAAACTTCATTGCACTTCATGTTCAATGGTATCAGTTATTTCTGCCCTGGACGAAGTCATTGTTCTGTGAAAGGCTTAGCCTTTTATGCGTTGCTGCTGAATGATGGGAAGCTAAGGAAAGAATAAAACACTCCAGTGAAATACACAATTGGAAAATGAACTGGTTAGGAATGCAGTACACACTGCTCATTTGATAATGCACATGGCTCTGAAATACACAGATATTACTTCAAATCTGCTTTAGTGTGCACATATTTTCCCTTTCTCAATGATTCCAAATCTTCACCTTAAATTTCATTTATTAAGTGTACTAACAAGAAGCTAAAACCGATCTTCTTTATCTTCACTTCAATCAACTGAGAGTAGTCTATTGTTTAGTGTCATATCACTCTACCTACTATTTATGTAACAAGCACATCTAGTATAGTTAAAGTTGGCCACAATTAAGGCAACAAAACATCATAAATAAATGATATAATAATGATTACAAGAATATATCAAATTTACCTGTGTTGTAATGACAAGATTATATGATTCCACTTTAATACAGCAAGTACTCTTAACGCTGCATTCTTTGGGAGGGTCAGAAAGGGTGCCTTCAAAAATTTCTGCCTGAAGTAAAAGTTATGAAATGGTGAAAATTTTCAAGATTGATACTGATATAATTAATAATGGCAAGTAAAGAAATAACACTAAGCCCACTAACAGTAAATATAACTTACTTGAACCCATCCAATCTAATACACATTAGTCACAAAAACTCTATTTATTTAAAATGAGAACTGACGTTTATTTCGATTTTGGGGGCAGCAAATATAGGGGGTATTTTTGCACATATAATGACAATATAGCATACACTAATGTTTACAAATACATTTTACTGGTACCAATTGGTTTAAATTTATAACAAGCAATATCTTCCACATACTTTTTTCCGATTTCTTTTATCACACTGTGCATACACAAATCAAAACACAGCACTTATCACAATGTACCATCCATAACGTTTCAAACCACAAAATGGGTAACCTTACTTTAACCCTAAATCTCTCTGTGTCAGTAGGCACATAAGGGCTTGACATCACCCCTTTATTGAACCCAATCTGTAGTTACAAGGTATGCCATGTCCTACAGCCACCACTGTTCTGCTCCACCTCCATCGTTCTTTGCCAGGTTATCTTTGGGTGACCTTTCTTCCTTCATCCTTCTGGTGTCCACCTGAGAGTGCCAGTACAGTAATCCCACAAGTCCTTTCTCAATACATAACTGATCCAGTTCCATCTCCATCTTCTTATCTTCTCTGCCACTCCCATTTCTAGTACTGTCTTATTGGAGATTTGCAGTTAGCATTGAAACATGCCTTTCAAAATCCTCCTTAGCCACTTGGTCTGGAAGATGACTATTTTTTTCTCCTCTCCATTGGTCTGTTTCCAAGTCTGGCATCCACACTGCAGTAATGACAATAAAAGGCTATTGAAAGGGAAGATTTTTGTATTTCTACTAATGTTACCGTCCTGTCAGATGTTTGATAGCTGCTTGAATTGTACACTGGCCAAGGCTATTCTATTTCTAATGTGAGCTGTACCCCCACCATCCTTTGTTACACTGGCTCCCATATATGTGAACCTCTGCACCTCTTCTACTTCTTTCTCTCTAAGCTTCTATTTTTCTTCACTCCTGTTGTTGGTTTTCATCACTCTGCATTAATTGCCATTACGCTTTAGTCTAACTTTTCCCGCATTCTCTTTAGGTCTCAGTGTTTTCTGCTGTAGATGGTTTATAGTGGACAACAGCAAGACAAAACTATTGACAAAATTGAAGTCCTCCACCAAGATTGTTATGCCCCATCTGATTTCTGATCTCTCATCTTCCATTGTTTGTTCTACATGATTCTGTTTCTTTTAAAATTCAACTTTAGAAATGCACATATCAGTGATTAAGAAGTGGTTTTGCTTGAATTTTGAAAATTTCCATTCCAGCCCCTGATTTTCAACCATGCATGTTAATGTTTCCTTCATATTAATTCCCTGTAAACCAATCAATGACACAAACAAATTTGTTCTTTTTTGGAATACCTGTGTACTTATTACAGACCAAGGAATGAAATATTTGGGCAAATTTTGGGAAAATATGTTTTGTTAAATGTCAAAGGATGGTACTTGTTATAATTTGTAAGATTCTAATTTGGATGTTAAGGCTCAAGTAGATATCTCTTCCATACACATTCTAATCACCCAATATCCCCTATAATCCACTGCATGTAGCTTCAACAATTGTGGGAAGTTCAATGCCATATCTGAATCTCCTGAAAAGCAATTCTCTATCTACAAAGGTACCAAAAACTCTAGCAAATAAGAAAAAATAGTGACAATTAAATACCAATACTGTTTTTTCTTTACTGTGCACCATGGCTTGTGGATCCCTCCATTTTAAAGCAAAATACTCATGGTCATAAGACATTTAGAATTTTCATGTCTTCTGAAATATTCTAAAGCATACTTTTAGTTCAAAAATGTTCTTTATTGCTATTGTTCTTCAAACAAAGTTTTGTGCTTTGCCATGGGCAAATATTACCCAGCAGACAGACTAAAAATGCATCATAATGGTGTTATGGAAAGTTTTTACTCCAACAAAAGTGGGATTTTTTCTGAACTTCATTTTAGGGATGTTATAGTGAACAGATTGGAAAGATGTGACAGTGGATTTCATACCACCATATTTCAGAATGACTGATGCAGTGAGGAGAGTTTTGTAGTTTTAAGGCTTTAAAGAGTCAACTAAGCTAGCTGAACCATATCAGATTTTTTACTACATTCTGTATATACTCCTAAAAACAGATCAAAATCCCATGGCTAGAAATTGCAAGACCAACTATGAAATGTTTATTGTAATACTTTAGAAAGCAACAGAAATGAAGTAACAAAAGAGGAAAGGGAAAAAATGGATTCACTCTTTCTTTTCTTGAAAAACAATTTGCAAGAACATTGAGGCTCAATTTGCTAAAAGAATAAAACAAACTATGACTATGCCTAGCCTCAGATGAAAAATTTGAGGCAAAAAACAATCTGTTTTTCAAAACGTATTCTTATATTAACAAAACTGAGCCATGCAATTACTAGGAAAAGGTTTATTCATAAAATAATGCAATGTATACAAAAGAAAAGTAGCCAAATGCAGGTGCTAAAAAATTACTTCTATGCCATAAACATCTTCAGTCTATTTATATAATCAGATGCACAATCTAGGAAATATACTGCAGGTTAACATATGCATAGTACCCCTTTTCTTGTATTAACCAAGGTTTTTACAAACACATTTATAAGCTAATCAACTGTGCTACCCAACATGCCATGCAAAGCTGTTAGTACAGGGTCTTTGAAACAATTTTCAGTATGTGCAATGAATAAAGACACAAAGATTGCCGTAAAAACTAGGCTTTACTGAGCTATCAATGGATGCTACATCATGAGTTTACAAAAT
>RDPX01000338.1:248102-261490 GCA_003991215.1 Morbakka virulenta
TGTGGTGTTAGGTCAACAGTGACATTTTAAAAGGACCTCTGATAGATTGTGACATATTAAACTTCCATCAAACCAGTCACCAATATCCCTCAAAATAAGTGCATCAATGTTTTAGTATCTTTGGGGCAGAATGAGCCATACAGAGTGAGTGAATAACTGGTGTGCGAAATAGAGCTAAGAGTGTGATAAAAAAAAATTGGTCTCTACGAAACTAAACTGAATATCTGTATCATTTTCAATAAAATCTGTAACATTTCACTGACCATGCTAGCTGAAAGTGCATAGGAACTGATAATCCCTGCCATTGGAAGCGTGCTAGGGAATGGTTATTGAACATTTAAGTTAAACCGTACTGATAAATCACAATAAAAGAACGATAAAATATCTGTCCAAAAGCTAGTAAGACTTGGCATCATTGTACAACTTTTCAAGACCAGAATTTTTAAAGCTGGCTTGACAAAATCGTAAATTAATGCCGACAAAAAAGGAACAAAATATTATAATTAATTAATAAACACATTAAGAATTGCTTTTGTCTGTACAGTGTACTTAACAAGCCATAACAGTAAAGTCAATTTTTCACGTTTGTGGCACACTAGCGTAAAATGATAAAGAAGACGATGGCGATGGTCTTGGTGATGAATTCCATCCAGAAAATACGAGTGTGGGCTAAAGTAAATGAGTGAGGCATCGAGGTTCTACTGAAAGACAACATAATCATCTCAGAAAAATAATATTTTGATAACCTAAAATGGGGTGAGCACAGTGTATGATTACTCATTAGTTTATTCACCAGAATGAAAGTATTGTCTTGCCATGCATCTCTTTCAATCTGTTAACGATGTTGTCTTTGTTGAGAAATTTGGCATGCATGCAGAACACAGGTGCCTATCAGCATAACTAGAGCTACGTCTACCAGTAGCAGGTACCTGAAGGAAAGCTAAATATTTATAGTTGCAGAAAATGTTACTCTGTCGCATAAAAACTGCAAAAATTTCAAAATAAAAATTACAATAATCTGCGTACCAAAGGGTGCTCGCTTCTGAGATGTGCCATTGCCACTCACTTCCAATGCAAAGACAATTTTCTTCGCTGTTGATTATCGTTTCCTTTGTTAGTCTTTTTGTCAACCTGAGACCTTTCGAAGTAGGCCTTTTGCTTTGCGAAACCGTAGGTCTTGTGCCTTGCGAAACCGAAAGAGAAACCTAAAGAGAAACCGAAACCATGTTGTTTTTCTCAGAATTTCCTTTCTTCCAAGTTGAAACCAAAGCAGTCAAACCCATCAACAAATATCGTTGTTGTTGTTGTTGTCTATTTGAGGGGGCTTGACGAGGAAGGGCTTCGTGTGCAGAATCGGGCTAGCAAAGAGCAACCAGCGCTTATGTGGGGAAAGGCAAACACCAGAGCACGTGCTACACTGCAGAGCCATTGGCCTTCAAGGAGACGTGCAAACTGTGAACGAAGAGCTTCGACAGTGGCTACAATTTGGAAACTTTACCTCATAATATGATTTTTTTGATAGTTGAACATTTATACTTTTTAACTCATACGCATATATATATATATATATATATATATATAAGATATGATAAGTTGGAAAGAATCAAAAAACTACACAAGCCATTTCCAGAAATGGCTTGTGTAGTTTTTTTATTCTTTCCAACTTATCATATCTTATATTACGCTCTGCATTTATGTATTGAGCACTTTAATACGGATAACCGAATCGAAAGCTTTATATATATATATATAGGAAGGGTTTGACAACCAGGGACTTGACAAGGAAGGGAGAAGGGTAGGAAAAGGCCCTCCTGCATACAAACCAAACTTCTCGAAAAACCTTTTTTGACCCTCATAACATTGAAAACATTTACATTTAAAAAATGCACGTGTCAAGCAATTTTTAAAATATTCTGAAATTCAAAACGTAAACTTTTAAATTTCCAACATACATTTCTCTACCTGTACAATTCAATCACTACGCTAGTATATCGTTATACTCATTCGCTGCTTTAAATCACTTGACACATACATTCATCACCGTGCAATCTTCGCATTTGACTGAAACGCCAAAACGCATTTCTGCTCCACTGAAAGAAGAAGGCTTTACCAAAAAGTAAAAGGCAGTAACACATTTCTGCTCCATTATAGGAAGAAGGACTCAACAAAAAGTGCATGATTTGATTAAGAAACAAAAAATATCCCTTCCAAAAAATTTACTAACAAAAAAAATAACTAAAAATGTTTTTGAGACGTAAAAATAACTTGCAAAATTTCCACAACTTTGTTTATGTGTCCATTCTTTGTATCCCTAAATAATTTTAAAATATTAATTTGACGATTGTTTTGCAGTTTCAAGCAGCGCAATCGTAACATTAGATTTTTTTGTGAATTATCTGAAAATGTCAAATAAATTATTAATAAGACGAATATTAAAATTATAGTAACACATAAATATGACAATCAGAAAGTCTAGAAATAATAAAAAAATCCTCATTATTTTTTTTAATATATTGCAGCGATCTAATAAAAACTAGCAAATAACTTAAAGTTGGTAAAATACCTTATCAAAAATTTAACATCATTATGTTTCCTAAACTGGACATGGATCCAAGAAAACAATTTGAAATATTGAATAGAGTACCAGAGTACCTTAATGTTAAACCAAAATGTAAAAGAAATGGATATGATACACAACTCACAAAATATTTATCTGATTTACCGCCCTTTCGAAGAAGTTTCCGAACAAACATCTACCTTCTTGTACAAGGGATGACATACATCTTGGTGTAAAATTTTGTCTGATTTATGAAAAACCTGTAGACGTACTCGGTTATTTTCAACATATGTAATAGATAGAGCCAGATATACCGAAGACTCACACTTTGGTTCAACTATTACCGTACCACATAACTCAGAAACATAACCCTTCCGGGGAGCTTCGCTGAAGGCTTGTATTTCTTTTACCTGGGTAGGTAGTGTTTGACTACGGTTATAAGGACCTTATTATGTCCTATAATAATTCTTAAATCAGCTAGATCGATATTAGTTCTTGACATTAAGAGAAAATCAGTTACTAACAAAAACGAGCAATGAAAGTTACGAACAACATTGCAATCTAGATACCAACTATTGTTTCCAAAGTGTACTTCTGCTGTTGTAATACCGACTGTATTTAATTTCTCACCAGTAGCAGTCTTAGCTGCTACACCATAGCTAAAACGGTCTCCTAGCATGGCTATTTACTGAATTAAACAATTTAAGTTTTAAAATTTTTATTCCTGAACCCGAATCATTAACTATTTGGTTTCAAAGTTCTCTTACTCATTAAAGCGGCTGTTGAGGATTCAAGTCATTCTCAGCTATGTCATACCCCCCAAAATCGTGAGCAACTTTACTTAGTTATTTATATTTTCATCCAACCTTTTCTTTTTATTGCATCTGGATTCGATGTGCCTATCTTTCTTACAGCAATAACAAATTGGTAGTAAATTACTGCAACATAGATTTCTATTCACTACTTATCCTGTTGTTTCCAAAACCGTAATAGTCTTACAGGTTGGAATTTGCCTCGGCCAGGGACTGTACCAGCTTTTCCACGACACCTCCTAAACGGTCAGTTCGCTCACTCAACCTCTGATTTGCTGACAAAATGGGTATAGTCACAGGGTTTTGCTGAACTGACAGCTTTACCCATAGCGCTGACTCATTGGTTATTTGATCTTTGATTTATTTGCGCTTTGCCAACTCCAGAGCGAGGATTAAGCTTGTTGGATCAAAAGTCAAAGCGACCTTCTAAACATCACACCTTAATCCGTTTACAAAATACTCCCGCATGAAGGTATCCTGATGTTAGACGTGCATTTCAGCATAGACCAAAATGTACAAGTTGTTGAACGCTAATTCTAAAATTTTCAGTGGGTTCAGAAATACCTACCATTTTTCCGCGCCTACAAATCAGCTTATATAAAACGAAGGGCTTCTTTCAACATGAAGCGTTCCTCTAACATTACTTTTAATGTATGGAAATCGGATTTATCCTTTTTGGCTAATTCATCAAAAATTATGTAGCCCTATCACTTAAAAATGCTGGTAAAATATCACATTGACGTTTTTTCCGAAAAAAATATTTGCTTTAGCAACCCTATCAAAACTACGAAGCCACTTTTTAGCATCTTCACCTGATCCTCAAAAGAATTTACAACAATATAACAAAGATTTTCGTTGTTCTTCACGAGATTGGAGAGCCAAATTAATAACCCAAGTTCATATTCTCTGGTCCTTGTTACCTTCTTTCTATTTATGATCACCAGAGGTAAATACAGTTGCAACTAAGGTTGAAATCAATGAGAGCTCCATATACGAAATAAGATGCTGCAAAATATATATACATTTAATTGATCATTTACGTCTCTCTGTGAAACTAAGACGACTTTCTTCAGACAAAACTTTGGTTTCCGACGAGTGTTTGAAACTTTCCAGTCTTCAGTTATCCCGCCTCTGACACTAATGTAAATCTTTGTCGGCTTTATAGCAAGTTCCGAGTGCAAATCCACTAAAGTTGAATCCAAATAAATCCACACATATAGATAATTTTCGCACACTTGTATCATGCGTAGCAGTCTTTTCCAATGGGTATGCGGGTTCAACATAAACCTCAGGGAATGGATAACCCTGCCCTGCACAATCCCCGGGACACCCTTTGGCAAGGTGTACCACCCGGTTTAGCCACCCCTTCCAGGTTTACGACGCCTTCTTCTCCTCTGTCTTTTCCAAGCACTAGTCACATTAATTCACCAACATAAAGATGCAACTGATACTTTTGATTATACGATATATCATTATAAACAAAAATTTATCTTAAAGTCTTAAACAAATGTCTTCAGTCTGAAATATAAATCGCTTCCCACTTAACACTAATTTATTCCCTTCTGGAGTAACGAACACCACGGTTCATACAATCCTAATTATTTTCTACTGGATGGATTTAAGAAGCCAAAACGAGTGCCAAGCATGTAAGCAAAATGACTTTAAAGAATGAACACAAGGATAAGAGATTAAGTGAAAAAAAACAATGTGGTCAAATAGCGTTACGAGGTGGGGGGAAATACTGTGCCTTGTCCTAGTCCTGTGGACTTCCTTTACTAACCAACAACAAACATTTACACTTTGAAACTGTTGAAAATGGTATCACAATGCCTTCCCATTTTCTAACCTATCAACTTCACTTGATGTTCATCGTGTGCCTCAAACTATCAACAGAGTGAGAAGTTGTCAGAGCAGGGCCCACGCTACCGGGGGGCCGAAGGGGCCATGGCCCCCTCACTTTTTTGCAAAGCAAAAGTGTTAAAAGTGTTAATTGCTTAATGCGCTTCATCAATATGCAACACGCGTGTCAGATAGTTTGTTTGCTTTAGTTGATTGTTTTGAAAATGAAGACACCCTGATTTTCAAAAATTTTCTGGCCCGAATTGACAGTAATAACAGCCGTAAATATTTCATACTCATGGGCTGGTGTTGTTGATAAATTTTTAATTTAAAAAAATCTTGTTTTGACCGCTTAATTCAATTTTAGAATTTCACATAACTCTTTTTCATTTTTCTCTATTCATTTTGTGTTGCTTTTTGTGACATGCGCTCAGATCCGGTCTCTTAAACATTCACATTCTCGGGGGGAAGGGCATCCTTTCGGTGCTCCTTGACAAAAGGGGGTTTTTTATTGAAAAGTCGTGTCGTAGAGCCACTCGCTGGTCAGTTTGTTACAATGAATGAAGGATAACTAATTAGAGAGCGGATACAGTATTTTAAAGATGTTAGTCAAAATATTTGCCTAAAAAAAAAGTCCCCCACCATGGTTGGGAAGCGAGAAAAATTTTGATTTCTAGATTGGCTAAAAACGCTATGTGGGCCATTTTAAAGTCATTTTCTGAGTTATAAAACGATATATAAAACTTTTAAAAAACTTACAATTTTCTTAAAACTACACTTCATTAAAGCCAGCTTTACATCAGTGACGCACAAGAGAAGTTAATGGAAAGGCTTTTTGCCTGAAGTAGACTTAAAGTTTAAAAAAAAAGAAAAACAACAAAGCAGTAGGTACAAATGAGTTAGCTGCAGAATTAATCAAAAGCAAAGGTGATTTTGGCAAAGTTAAACTAACTAAAGTGCTTAACGAGATTTACGAAACTGGAAATATCCCTGCTGACCTGGGTAAATCCATCTTTATTGCATTGCCGAAAAGGCCAGCTACGACAGAATGTGAGCTGCACAGGACAATCAGCATTATGAGTCATGTAGTGAAAATTTTATTAAGGACATTGATGAGACGAACAAGAAACAAAACTAAGCATGAAATATCGAAACTGCAATGTGGATTTGTAGCAGATAGCGGTACGCGAAATGGAATATTTATGATCAGAATGTTATCAGAGAGAGCTATTGAGATGTAACGAAACCTTTTCTTATGTTTTATAGACTATAGCAAAGCTTTCGATGATGTCAAACACGAGAAACTCTTGAAAATGCTAGAGGATATCCAGATAGACGGTAAAGATTTAAGAATCATAAGAAACCTGTATTGGAAACAAACAGCAGCTATAAGAATCGGTAATCAAGTAGGCGAATATGTTGAAATAAAGAAAGGAGTAAGACAAGGATGTGTGCTGTCACCTGACCTATTCAACCTCTATAGTGAAAGAATATTAAGAGAATTAGAAGATATGCCAGGGCTTATTGTAGGAGAATGCTAGAGGATATCCAGAAAGACGGTAAAGATTTAAGAATCATAAGAAACCTGTATTGGAAATAAACAGCAGCTATAAGAATCGGTAATCAAGTAGGCGAATATGTTGAAATAAAGAAAGGAGTAAGACAAGGATGTGTGCTGTCACCTGACCTATTCAACCTCTATAGTGAAAGAATATTAAGAGAATTAGAAGATATGCCAGGGCTTATTGTAGGAGAATGCTAGAGGATATCCAGAAAGACGGTAAAGATTTAAGAATCATAACAAACCTGTATTGGAAACAAACAGCAGCTATAAGAATCGGTAATCAAGTAGGCGAATATGTTGAAATAAAGAAAGGAGTAAGACAAGGATGTGTGCTGTCACCTGACCTATTCAACCTCTATAGTGAAAGAATATTAAGAGAATTAGAAGATATGCCAGGGCTTATTGTAGGAGGGGAAAATATTAATAACCTCCGCTATGCAGATGACACGGTTCTGGTAGCCACATCGGTAGAACAACTTCAAGAATTAGTAGATAAGGTAGTCTTAGAAAGTGCAAAAATGGGCTTACATGTCAACACAAAAAAGACAGAGTGCATGATAGTAACCAAAGAGAAGAATATTCTATCTTGTAACATCTGGGTTCATAACACAAAAATTAAGCAAGTGAACTGGTTTAGTTACTTTGGAAGCTTGATCACATCAGACGGTAGATGCGACAGGGAGATCAAAAGAAGAATTGCAATGTCAAGAGAGACCTTTTCAAAAGTAAAGGAAATCTTGTGCAACCCAAAAATTACCACATCAACAAGGCTAAGGGTACTGGAATGTTACGTGTTGCCGGTCCTAAAATATGGAAGTGAGACATGGACTGTTTCTAAAGAAATGGAAAAGAGAATCGATGCAGCAGAGATATGGTTTCTGTGGAGAATAATGAGAGTACGATGGGAAAGTCATACAACGAATGAAGAAAGTTTAGTTAAAGCAGACACACAAAAGAAGCTGATGAAAACAACTAAGAAAAAGCAATTACAGTTCCTTGGAAATTGCATGAGAAAAGACGGTATGGAAGAGCTAACACTTACCGGCAAGATAGCAGGAAAAAGAGCAAGAGGAAGACAAAGGGTTACATTTCTCCAACGAATTGCAGAATGGAGTGGGATGTCAGCAATTGAAGTCATTCGGTGCACAGAAAGCAGGAACGATTGGCAAAAACTAGTCGCCAATGTCATACGATAGGGCACAAGAAGAAGAAGAAGAAGACTTAAAGCTTAAACACATGCATGCAATAGAAGAAAAAACAGCACGTCAAAGTAAAATGCATATACATGTCCAGCCTTTTTTTTCGTTTTTCTGTGATAAAACATATCAGAAAAAAGAGAAATACCTTCATGATGTTTTGATGAAAAGGTTGTTCAGATACAAGCATTTTATACTAATACTAATTTTATGGGTTGATTGTTTGTTGTGAAGCCACTAAAACAAAACAAAACAAAACAAAACAAAACCCCTTAACCTCAGTGATACAACATTTTTTTACGATCTGGAATATGTCTTTCCACAACGATATCGTGTCTCACAGATTTCTCATATATTGGCAGTCTGTGCAGTCTTTGAGAAGTTAACACTCCAGGGAAGTTCACTTTTTCTATCTTCTTTTGATCACGTGTAATTCTGCAACAGAATTCTTTTCTGACAACGACTTGACAACTTCAAGATCCATCTTCACGCTGTGTCACATGCACGTCATCTTTCTACTAAAAAAAACTTACCACGAAATGTGAAGCAATCCGTTTCATCTTTTTTTCAACAACAATACGGGGGCCATAAAACAAGCCAAAAGTGTATCTGCTAGAGTACGTGATTTGTAAAAGCAAAATATATATTGACAAAATTACCCCCGCCTTGATTCCACAATAGAAAAACAATTGACGTACTTGACGTACTGCACTACCCGAGGGTTGTTTCAAAAGTTCGTCTGCATCCAAAACCAGCCAAAAATAAATTTAAAATGGAATACCATACCCCCGTTTAACAACTCAGGAGCACTTTGGACATGCTTCACTGTCAGAAGTTACTGGGTGCCTGCTGGGCGAATTCTTCAAGGCGGAAGAGAAAGTAAATTCCGCCATTGTACGATACCGAAGATGAACCTGGGTGATGATTTGTAACACGACAAATGGAAGTTAGCTTGTGTACGGGGAAAGTTTCTTTGTTCCATTGACTACCCGCCCAACTACTATTTGCTGCCAAAAAGATATTAGTCGACTTGACTAACATGACGTACCCTGTACCCGCCCCTGCTTTGCATTTCACTTTTTTTTTCTCTGTAATTAGAAATGCACTTACCATTGTCTATGCTTTCAACTTTCCATGTTCACCTCTGTAGAAATGTGGATGGATCTATTTAAACCTGGTTTACTTTAGGATTTGATCTTGCAACCATCAAATCACAACCTTTCCAATACAATTAAATGGGAATTAAAAACTGTTCAATAACATACTGATAATAAAGTTTTACTTTTTTTTACATCATTTTGGCACAAGGATTTCTTTCGAATCATGCTGACGTCATTTTGACGTCACCAGCACAACTAAATATTTATCAAAGTGGATTCGAATAACTCGAAACCTTGTTTTGGTCATATTGTGATCACGAAACACCTTTAGGTAATCGTTGTTTGTGTTTGGACTTCGATCATTTCTCTCTTTTGAACAATTATTATCTTTCCAGTGTTTCCCTCTTTATAAATTTTTAATTAAAAGGCGACAAAATGTTTATTTGGAGATAATGACAGCATACTATGACAAACTATTGTCTTCGACTGGAAAAGCCTCTCAACGTTAAGAACGTTCAGAAATGGAAATACCGAATTTCAAGTCTTATTTTGAAAAAAGGTCTGACAGGATGAACCAGAAAGGACTTCCACTTGTGGTTGAAAATCTCCTGTGGACATAAAAGTTTCTGAAAAGACCAAGGATAAATGCAGTCACGAATGGTTTAGAGGTCAAAAACTGGCTATTTAAATGATTGAAGATAGTATCAGAAAGTCCAAACCCTGCACTTGGGAATTATTTTGATGCTTTCTTCTTCTTCTTCTTCTTCTTCTTCTTCTTCTTTCGTATGACTTCTCTACCATTCCATCATCTGCAGCCATTGCTGTAGCTCATCACTCAGTGGCTCTCTCTCTCTCTCTCTCTCTCTCTCTCTCTCTCTCTCTCTCTCTGATGCTTTGAAAGGGTGAGAAGAAAAGAGACGTATGTAGAAAGGGTGCATCTTGCTGCTTTCTTTTCAGAAGGGGATTTTGGTACTATTTTATGTGGTTATGCCCTTTTCCTGAGAAGTCGACTCTGTCCAACGTCATTGAAAGATATGCTCAAAAAATTAATGCTTTCAATTGACAATGTCAAGATGGTAGCGAGTTTATCTCAACTGTAAAAAAAGCATATGTATTTCGAGTGAGATCACAACAAGGATTAGTGTAGAAGTGTTTTGAAATTTTGCAATGCTGGATTTCAATGGAATTTTTAAAATAAAAATGGACAGAGACAATAGAAAAAGTATTGATTCTTATGTGAATGAGAACCTTGAGTTAAAAAGGAAAGTGGTAGTTCGTCTGTCTCTACGATAACGACCATCTAGTCATCCAGGAATCAGTAAATGTGGGTACATAGATGACTGGTCTGGCCAATACGGGACAGAAATGTTTACTGGTAGTGTGGACAGAGAAAGGTGGGAGCAACAGCAGGGGATTTGTTGGCACTGTCTTCCTGCCTAGTCTCCGTTGTTTAGCTGTAGCAAAAAGGGCAAAATTACTAAAGAGAACACTGATTAACAATGTACAGATTTTGTAAATATCCTTACGCAAGAGAAAATGTTGGATTTTTTAAATATTTATTTATTAAATACTAATATTTTCAATCGATTTTGCTCTTGAACAGAGAAAAGTGAAATAAGGGGGAGATAGAGAAACAAAAACAAAGGCATGTCGTGCTAACAGTCCTCTAATGAAAGAGGCATTTAATTAAAAAATTCGTTTACTTATCTACTTATTCACTTATTTATTTATCCTAAATATTATTAAAGATCAGGGTTTGAGAACGGTAAAAAGGCTTCAGGAAATTTTAAAGAAAGTCTTCTGTTTCTAAGGCAATAATTGGAACAATGGGAAAAAAAGAGTCTTAAGAAAATAGTTACTTTTCCTCAATTGGAAAAGTAGTAAGTTTACTTTGCATTGCTTATTTCACATCTATGAACAATGAAAACATTTTGATTTCAGGAAATTTAGATTTTTAGGGAATCGGAGTTGGAACCAGATGTGTACCAGTTCAATTCAGATAGTCACTCAAGACACTGATTTTCAATTACTGATAACAAAAACCTGTTATGTAACTTCACATAATGTGTTAACCGGATTGGGCGGATTGCCCGGGCCACTTTGATCCGTTCTCTCCATGTGTCCCGATCCATCATTGCTGTTTGAAGTTCTGTAGCACTTAGTCCAGTGTCTTCACATAACAAATCCACATGTTTTGCAAGGCCTTCCCCTAGACGTATGACCATGCGTTGGCTTCCAAAGTAGCAGGGATGAGTTTAATTCGTCTTTGCCACGGTAGCAATGTCCAAAACCATAACGATGATTTTGTGGAAACAATAGCGATAAAAGTGGTTGAGAGAAGATAAAAGAGGCCTCACTAACTGCACAAGGGAGTTAAAATGGTCTTAATAGCGCTTGTTTCACGGGCAATAAAACCATACAAGAATCAAAGAAGAGGCCAAGCTCCCTTTCATTTTAACTAAACGGGCAAGACGGGTTCTAAGCAAAGCAACCTTTGAACCGAAAAAAAAGACCAGCACCTAAATTGTCCTTTATCAAAACCCAGAACATTTGATGCGACATTTCACGATTTTTCCGAGCTTGTGAGGGAAGAAGGCACGACGCTAAGGAAAGTGTTTTCTCCAAATATCAACGACTGTACAGAACGAATTCAAGTCACTGTAACTGAACAGACAAATTTTGGTAATTTTGAAACTAAAGTGAGGGAATAAATATATGAATTCCTTTACAGATACAAGAACGAGTTTCTCTATTATCGACTTCAGAACGCCTCAAAATCCTGGATTAAATTTAGACTAGAAGCAAAGAAATTGTAACCGCTTCAGATCTGTTTCGACATGTTTATTTAATTAAACTTGTGTGGCATGCCAAAAGACAAAGAAAGATTCTCACCCTTGAAAGGCCCCACGTATACCAATGTTCGTACCATCTGCATCATTGCAGCTTTTTTGCTAGATTTGCATACGGATGGCTATTGCTATTAATTCATGTTCCTTATTGGAGATACATTTTCAAAGTCTATTTAAGCGATACCAATCCAAGATCAATCGGCACCAGTCATTGCAGATTAACTTCTAAGGAATTGGGTTTATACACATAAACTCCCCCTACTTGTTAATCAAGGAAGTTTCCAACGTCGGTGGAAAACTAATGCGCGACATTTGCAGCAATCTTGGTATTGAAAACGAAATACCTTCAGGAACAGCTTCCCCGAATGAAACATACGGAGAGCAAAGGAAACATGACATACTGTTCTACTTGATCGCAAAATACAACAGACCAATGACGTAAAATTTTGTCAGAACTTTTTTTCACATTAAATGCATATGAAAGTAAATCTACTCAATGGATCCCAATTAATCTAGTTTTTCGGAAGAACAGGAGTAATGCCGTTCGATATTATTTTTCAAACTAACATTGTCGAACATGATCCGTCGTCAGCTACAGAATATGACAGCAAAACTACATCTGTTCTCCACGATGTTTACAGCCAAGTAATTAAAGTACTCTATTCACGTCAACAACAAATACAACAGCGATGCAATATAAACCTATGCTTAAACAATTATAACACTGGCGATCAAGTATTGCTGGAAACCAAACATTACAAATCTGGGGAAAATCAAACTCTCTCCACGAGGAACCAGCCCATGGAGAGTTTTACGAAAAATGCCGAACGGGGTCCATTCCGAAATTACAAATACTCAACGCGAAAAGATAATTGTTCATTATGATCGTTTACTGCCGGTCCTTGAAAATGAATTCAATGAGTTTATGCTAACTGAGTCCCATCATCAAGACGACACTAATGACTATTATTCATACAGTACATTGGAGTTTTTGTCAGAAAGAGATTATTTCTCATCAGATTCCGAGAATAGTGAGGAGGAGGAGCAGGAGGAGGGGGGAGGGGAAGCAGATAACAATAAAAATGACAGTGTGGTTCGCAACTACCCCAGAAAACAAAGAGAAGCGCGATATATCCAGAAGCCATTCCATTGCAAACAATTTAAGTTGATTTATATTACTCATATTTTATGTTAGTGTAGATTACAATTCGTTATAGGGGAGGTGTGGAAAATGCATCCCCTGGGTGAGGATTTTTTGGTAAAATTCTATTCAGTTGTTTGTTAGGTGTTTGCATTCTGTCACAATACTTTAGATGCTAATAATGTCCACTGCTGTCTCCACTGCAACGACGTCCCCAACGCACGCAATTCGCCTGCAACCCCCCCCCCCCGACCCATGTCAGATAACGTAGGCAATTTTGCCGTGGCATATTCTGAACTGAAACTGCTTTTAAGAAAATCTAGATCGAAT
>RDPX01000338.1:268584-291357 GCA_003991215.1 Morbakka virulenta
ATTTTAAATTTCTGTACCCGTTTAGTACGTCTCCAATCATGAAAACCGTTAAGTCCCTTGTGGATAGTGCAAATGGAGCCAATCCAAAACTTTTCTTTTTCAAGCATAATGCTTTCACGTTCTTCAACACTTACGTTTTCAACGTAGTCAACTAACACAAAACGTAAATATTTAAATGGATTATCATCATCACCTGGACAATCGTCAATAAAATGTCTTACTATTGAACAGGAATAAACACGTCGTTTGATATGCGACTTGTAATTACAAAGTCTTGGTTTCCAGTTCTCAGTTGAACCAACTCCTTGTTTTTTGCATTTTGTGCAGTAAGCTATGTAAATGATGTTAGGTGTAGTGCAAGTGATGGCTTTGTGAATTTTGAATACTTTCCCTGTTGCATTACATCGGAAAGAATCGACTTTATCAACAAAGTTGTTGCAGGAGTCGCATTTTCTTTTGCACGGTTGGTAACCACGAATCTCCTCACAAGATCTCTTGATAGTTGGTGAGTATGGATCAGCACGGACCATTAGCTGCTTCAGATTGGGAAGGTTCTTGAAGACAACTCCTACTGAGCCTTCTGGAAATATTTTTGACAAAGTTGGGGTATCGAGAAGATGAAGGTGGCGTTTAACAATTTGTTTTATGTTGGGACCACGTGGATTAAATTGGGTCGAAAAGAGTGTACGACGGATGTTAGGTGTATCGCTCTTTTTCAATTCACGAACTTCCTCTCTCGAACGGTTAGCAATATTACCGAAGCTTTCTTGAATAACTTTTGGATTGTGGTCACGTGCTGCAAGAAAAGCCTGGTACTCTTTTGATTTAGCTAGGAATGTATCCTTTGACGAACATATTCTACGTAGCCGGACGGCAACTCCTTTGGATATACCATTTATGGTTCCTTTTGGGTGACAGGATGAACCATGCAAGTAAAGTTGGTTTGCTGTAAACAGTCGTTTGTAAAGTGTTGTATATATATATATATATATATATATATATATAAAATCAGATGTATGAGTAAGAAAAACTCTAACTTTACAGTACTCAGAGCTTCATGTCTCTCACAATCTTCAGGTGTATACAAAAACTTTATACTTTTTTGTATACAGCTAAAGATTGTGAAAGACATATAACTTTGAGTACTGTAAAGTTGAGAGTTTTTCTTACTCATACATCTGATTATATGATAGCCCCTACGTTTTAATGTGGTAGAGCACTATTGTTGATGACATTTCATATTCATTTGTTAATATATTAAAAATATATTAAAAAAATATATTATATATATATATATAAATATAAAAAAACTTCAACCTGTTCAACGTTTCAATTTTCGTTTTCGTAAGTAATGCACAATCCAGTCACACTAAGCGCATAGTTAATCAAATACAGCAAAAGAATCTACAGTTAGGTAATAACAATTTTAAAACTTTTAAACATTAAATCCGGAATACAATAGAAAACATATGTAATTGCAAGACAAAAAATGTACATGGTGTCGTGTTACAAAGAGGTGTTTGCTGAAAATGATAAGGTCTGTCCACATATACACAAAAGGAGTAACATAATATTAGGAAATAACAATGAAAACCTCAAAAACTGTACCATCTTAACAAACTAAATAACACGTGTCCTAGCAAAATATCGAATATAGAGTGTCGTGCATAACAAAAGGGTTTGAGGGAGATGATAGCAGATGTCCCATAGGTGCAGAGGGGAAGAGAAAAAACCCCAATAAAAACAACGTAAAAAATAAAATAAGATAATAAACTAAATACAAAAAAACAGTAACATTTTCCAACTCTTTCTTTTATAACCTTCAATTCCTCTACCCTGAAGACGATAGAATGTTACTCCATGATTCGATTATTCGACATGTTGCGATTTTTCTCCAATAAACACACACACACACACACACACACAGACATATATATATATATATATATATATATATATNGATAGCAGATGTCCCATAGGTGCAGAGGGGAAGAGAAAAAACCCCAATAAAAACAACGTAAAAAATAAAATAAGATAATAAACTAAATACAAAAAAACAGTAACATTTTCCAACTCTTTCTTTTATAACCTTCAATTCCTCTACCCTGAAGACGATAGAATGTTACTCCATGATTCGATTATTCGACATGTTGCGATTTTTCTCCAATAAACACACACACACACACACACACACACACATATATATATATATATATATATATATATATATATATATATATTTATTTATTTGCTTCTCCAGTTTGTATTGTTCAGCATCTTTGGGACTGGGACCGAAGATGGTGTCCTTATGTGACGTGGTTTTGGCAAGTAAGTTGTGGCTATTGTGTTCCGCTTTGTTATCTGAAAGCAATGATTTCTAGATGTCTGGTAATTGAAGGGTATTTTGTTTTCTTGTCGGTTTTCTTCTTCAAAGTTTTAGTTTTCTTATTTATTTAAATTCAGTAGTTTTTCTCCTCTTGGTAAAAGGTGTTGTTTTATATTCAACACTGGTCTTCAACGCATTCTCTTCTACCACTGATAAACCAGCATACATCTTGCATGAGAATGAAAAAAGTACTTCTCAAAAGCCACTGAAGAATGATGGTACTGGGCATACTACATCCTACTAAATAGCTTGGGCACAATAACAAATTAACCATGGACGACGTAGTAGCATTCAGGCCAAGATTACAAAAACTTCTGTAGCAAAAAGGATCTCGTTATTTATTATCCGATTTCTGTTGCTCTAGTTTGGAAAAATAGTTTTACGGTGTAAAATGAATTGACAAAAGAATTTTTTGCAAGTTTTGTTTTTTCATCTACATTTAGTCAGTATACATAAATAGCCATTATTTTGTTGCCACAAGTAAAAGTCAATGGCGAAAAATTCTGTAAAACTCTTTAAAAATCACTTACATTCACATAACTTAGAAAAAAATAAAAATATAAATCTGATTTCTGTCATCTTTTTTTTCTCAAAAAATTTGTAATGGTATAATTCGTACCTTTTTTATTTTCTGCCCCATCCCAAGTTCATATGCCTTTAATCCACTTTCTACGGTTTCTAAAAGGGTTTTCTGGTTTTGTTTGGGGTAGCTAGAAAAAATGATTGTGAAAAAAAAGAAAAAACTATCAGCTTATTTAATGTTTATATGGCAGTTATACGCTTTAAAAAGGTTAGCTTACGTGCATTTCTGTTGATAGCAGTAGTTATTCATTAGTTAGTCAGTAGTTACATTGCATAACAAAACTCTAATTATTATAACAGACACTTCCACTCTCATATATCACATATCATATATATTATTTAATATCAGGCTTCAATACCTTTAAGATCAATGCACAGCAAATAATCAAATAAAATATTGGCCAACCGCAAAGTTTATGTGTACGTATATCATATATCATTATATCATATTATATCATATAACATTATATCATATTATATCATATATCATTTATCATATTATATCATATATCATTATATCATATTATCTCATGTATCATTATATCATATTATATCTTATATCATTATATCATATTATCTCATGTATCATAATCTCTTTCTTTATGTCCTCTCATGGTCTCGATATACCCATGGCTGTCACTTACATAAAGATTCTAATAACATTCATATTGCTGTTTCATATGGAGGTGCTAGCTTGTGATTTGCCTGAGCTGCAGCTAATAACCTGTGGTTTCATTACAAAGATTGATTAAGAAAATCATCTTTTTATAAACCATGCCTAATAATGCAATTGATCATAAGAAAGGTTGATGCTTGGGGTACGTACTGCAACAGTGGCTTAACAAGTAATAAATTAGTTTTGCCAAGACCTCGAAATACAAGCTGGCACCTAGAGGGGTTATTTCTGTCCTATCGAGAAAAGGGCCTCTTTAGCACCGCTCCAAAAAACCTTCTCGATAAAAAAACATAAGTGGTGTCAATTCAACATCATTGCTCTTTTATGAGACTGATGAGAGATAGACAGTGCCTGTTGTGACTCCATTTAATACTGACTCCTATCACCATTGGGCTCAGTTAGTTGGCTTACTAATGGTTTGCATTTACGTAATTGTTGTAACATGATACAGTTGTTTATCAACAGATTAAGTTAACTTGTAATAACTACCAATATTCTAGTATATTCTCAATGTTTACATACACTCAAGTTTCTCCCAGAATATTCCTTTGTTTACATCTAAAGATTATTCCACACAATTCTAGGGCATTCTAGTTGCAGAACATTCTAGCAACTGAGTACAGCTGAGTATATCAGCAAGCCAATTTCACAATCCAGTCAGTTACCTATCACCAGCTATCAAGATAACAAGTAGTAAGCACTCAGGCCCAGCATCACCACATAAATTTGTACTTGCACTGGAGTGTACAATAAAGTCTATATTACGCACAGAAGCATAGACTTGTTCAGTGATGGTATCAGACATCTTTTTCTACCTTTAATTTGTTATGCCAGTCTTAAACAAATACTAGGCCCCATACCTTTTACCCCCGAAGACCATGTTTTGTGCATGAAATACCAGCTTGAGGACTGAAGGGGTGAAGTCTTTCTCTAATGGGTCGGTGAAGCGCTCTTTAGCCATGGTTGGCAATCACCTAGAGTTAGTATCTTGATTTTGACACTGGTCCCTATAATAACGATGCCTCATATACAATGAAATGACTTCTGAAGCTATGGTACACAACTTCGTCAACGGGACTGGAACTTCTCAAAATGAAGGTGTCACGCACGGTAGGACTTCTGCTGGATGTAGGCAGATTCAGACCGTCATCAAGCTACTACATCAACCTCAAGGATTGTCGAGTTTTAGACTCTGTAGTCTAATGTTGGAAGTTTGAGAGGCAGATCTGATGAAATTGCAGTTTTTGAAACGTCGCCACATTGACTTACGCTCTACCTAAGAGACCTGATGGAGAGGGAAATCTGTGAGAATGATTGAAGGGAAAAAGGAAAGATATAAGTTGTTTCGGATTTGAAAAAAGGTACTGGAGGTGTTGGCATTTTCCTGGAAGAGAAATGGATAGACCAAGTTATTGATGTCAAAGGTGTGAATGATCGAATCATGTTGCTTAAGTTAATGCTTGGTGAGCCAGTACTGACAGCAGTATCAGTTTATGCTCCTCAATGTCATTCCGTCTGCGTCATTCCGTCTGCGACGTTCAATATTCCAGGTTTCACATTTCTCAGAGTGGATCGAAAAAATGGCCAAGGAGGAGGCGTTTGGATGTACATTCGCAATGAACTACATTCTACCCGAAGAACAGATTTAGAAGATGATGAATACGAGTCAATTTGGATAGAAATCCGATTTAAGCACTCAAAACCGATTATCTTTGGTATAATTTACAAACCCCCAGATTCATCTCTGCACTTATCAAAGGATTTCAGCAAAGTTGTAGGTCATTGAAAAAGAAAACAAAGAAACAATTATCATGGGAGATATCAACGCTGATTATTTGAAAGCTAATGACCATAGTGACATAAAGGATATCTTTACAAAGAATGGCTACAAACAATTACTAAAAACAACACGAGTAACACCTACAACAGCAACCTTAATTGATGTTATTCAGACAAATAACCTACAAAACATCAGTTATCATACAGTAATCCCATGTGGGCTCAGCGACCACGATCTTACAGCCTGTGTAAGAATGAACAACATAAAACAATTCTTTGTCGCGATCTCAAAGACTATGATATAAATGAAATCAACAAAGACCTTCTTGATGCAAACTGGGAGTCCGTATACAACACCAACTCTCCTGACAAAGTATGGTTTGCAATGTATTCTATCTTAAAAGGAACTATAGATCGGCATGCCCCTTTCATCTCAAAACGCATAAAGGGAAAACCCAATCCCTGGATCACAGATAAGCTAAAGATAGAAATGAACGCACGCGATAAGCTCATGCGTGAAGCTCGCAAAATCAAAAGTGATCTTGACTGGGACTCCTATAGACGCAAAAGAAACTTTGTAAATAATGAAATAATACGATCAAAACGAGCTTACTATAAGATCAAATAACAAGAGAACGCAAATAACCCAGCAAAATTTTGGAAATTAATTAAAGAAATTTTTCCGACCAAACCAAAGGAAGATATACCACTGACAACCTTTAAAATAAACAATGTACCAGTCACTGAAAAAAAACCCCATAACTAATGAATTTTGTTTGAATTCTTGAACTAATGAATTCTTTAGCAAGATTGCAAACAATCTCAAGAGTAAAGCCTTCCCATTTACAAACTTTACCTGGAGACCTAATCCTACTGCTGAAAACTTTGCAGAACACCAATTCAGTTTTCGAACATCTCAAAAGACTCAAACGTAAATCCGCTGTTGGATTGGATGATATACCGTCCCTCTTCCTCAAAGATACTGCCTATGTGATCTCCAAACCATTAACTCACATAATTAACTGTTCGCTAAGAATCGGATCTGTACCTGATGCATTTAAAGAAGCCAAGGTAACACCGATTTTTAAGTCTGGTGCACATGATGATTTTGACAACTATCGCCTGATCAGTGTACTGCCGATAATCTCGAAAATCTTGGAGAGATGTGTACATATACAAATAATGGAATATCTAGAGAGCCACGAATTACTATCAACCTATCAATTCGGGTTCAGAAAAAACAGATCTACCGAACTAGTGACTGTATGTTTCATAGATCAGATCAGAAAAGCCATGGATAATGGTATGATTACTGGTGCAGTATACATTGACCTTAGAAAAGCATTTAATACCATTAGCCACGCAACCTTAATCAAAAAACTTCCTAACTTTGGAATAATAGGCATCTCACAATAATGGTTTTGCAGCTACCTCTTTGGACGTTACCAACAAGTCTGTTACCAACAACATCTTTTATCATCAGAACCCCATTTTTGCGGGGTCCCCCAAGGGTCAATATTGGGACCATTATTATTCCTGCTCCACTTTAATGATGCTCCATCCGCTCTATCAAAATGCAAAATCGTGAAGTACGCTGATGACACTGTGATTTACTACTCTCATAAGGACATCCAAGAAGTTGAAAAAGTTCTCAACAATGACGTTGCTTCATTGACAAACTGGCTCGACCAAAATGAACTAGTTGTNTTGGAATAATAGGCATCTCACAATAATGGTTTTGCAGCTACCTCTTTGGACGTTACCAACAAGTCTGTTACCAACAACATCTTTTATCATCAGAACCCCATTTTTGCGGGGTCCCCCAAGGGTCAATATTGGGACCATTATTATTCCTGCTCCACTTTAATGATGCTCCATCCGCTCTATCAAAATGCAAAATCGTGAAGTACGCTGATGACACTGTGATTTACTACTCTCATAAGGACATCCAAGAAGTTGAAAAAGTTCTCAACAATGACGTTGCTTCATTGACAAACTGGCTCGACCAAAATGAACTAGTTGTAAACAAGAAATAAGGCAAAACCGAAGTAATGATATTTGGGACTAGTAAACGATTAAATACATTAGACGACCAGCAACTCCAGATAAAACATCATCATTCTACAATTAACAACACGAATACCTATAGATTAACACTTAATACCTATAGGTTAACACTTAATAAAACACTGAACATGTCGAAACACGTACAAAAAATCATTAAGAAGGCTTCATCAAGAATTAACCTCTTGAAAAAATGCGATGTCATCTGGACTCAAAAACTGCATCTTTGATTTACAACACGATGATTGTACCAATACTAGCCACTCCGCCTTCACCACGTATGGCACAATATCAGCTTCTCTTGAAAGTAAAATCGATGCCCTCGAACGTCGAGCCCAGGAAGTGGTTCATATGCTTCCATCAATACCATCATCAAAACAAATAAAAATGAAATGAGTTGTTACCTACGTACATCGATGCGTAAATGGAAAAACGAAAAAAAACTTGTCGAGGAGCAATGGAAACAGATTAAAGATGCCATGTTGACAGCTGCAGAGCAAGCCTGTGGATGGACAAAGGGGCGTGCACGCCATAGAGTGACATGGTAGTGGAATGAGTCAGTTGATAGTTGTGTGAAAGAAAAGAGAAAGTTATGGGAGCAATGGAAATGTGGCACTGTTGTAAAAGAAAGGTATATGGAAGCCAAGAAAGCTGCTAAGAGAGCAATATGTCTGTCTGTCTGTCTGCCTGTCTCTCTCTCTCTCTCTTATTCTGACGGGCGTTGGCTGTCATGACGCACCACCTCTTTCAATCTCTAGCAGCATGTACGAGGTCACATGGTGTGGTTCCTGTCCATTTACTCATGTCTTTCACGTATGTTATTCTTTACCTTACTCTGCTCTGTTTCCCATAAATTTTCCCCATGATTGCCAGGCTCTCCAGTCCATCCTTTCGCATAAGATGACCGACAAATCTCATCTGCCTTTGTCTGATTGTTTTTACTACTTTTCTGGTTGTATATATTCTTCTTAATACTTCTTTGTTGGTCTGATGGGATGCCCTGTTGACATTTCAGTATTCATCGATAGAGCCAAAGCTCGACTGCTTCCACCTTCTTTGCCATCCGAGATGGAATTGTCCACCATTTACTTCTGTATAACAATATTGGTGGGGCATAACATTCCAGAATCCTCTTCTTGGTGGCTAGTGTAAGGCTTCCACTGACAAGAATTGATTTGAGTCTTTGAAAGGCTTTGCCATAGTAATACGGGACTTTATTTCAGCTTCACATTGGCCATCTTCGGAAATAATACTGGGGAGGTATTTAAAACTTTTCACCTACTTTAGAGAACAATCTACAAGGAAATGCGGTGGACCAATTGGGACATCGTGGGACGGATACGTACAAGAAAGGATGGTGGAGAATTGGCAACAAATGAAGCCGATTTGAAGACTGCTCAGAAAAGATATTAAGAGTGGCTGCTGAACACTGAGTTTTCATGGGGCAGAAATGTTTTGAGAGGCATTGAAACAGTGTTGGGACCACCAATTCTTATCATGAAAGAAGTGGTGAGAGAGGCTGTCAAGAAATTGAAAAATGGTAAGGCAGGAAGACCTTCGGGAATAGTGGCTGAGATGCTGAAAGCTTTAGGTGAAAGAGGTATACAGATGTATAACTGGTTTGGCAAATCAGATCATTAAGAAGGGCACAATATCAGAGACATTCTGTTACCTTTGTGGCACCATAAATGCCAGTGCAGGGGCGGATGCAAGTGTGACTGAAAGGGTGTGGAGCAGATGGATTAAGTTCTGTGAACTATTGTCACTGCTAACCAGTAAAGGTCTATCTTTTACAACCAAAGGCAGAGTCTACCAGCCATATGTATGGAGTGTTGTGATGTATGGTAGTAAAACATGGCCAGTGAAAGTTGAAGATCTGAGCTGCATGGAAAGAAATGACTTGAGAATGATTTGGTGGGTGTGTAATGTAACCTTGAAGGGCAGACTAAGCTCTATGGACCTCAGGAAAAGAAAAAAAAGTTGGGTAGCATCAGTGAGTGCATGCAGAAATGACGTTGGCTTGGTCATGTTTGAGAAAAGATGCCAGTGATTGGGTGAAGAAGTGCATATCAATGAAAAGGGAAGGTGCTGTTATGAAAGGGAGGCCAAAGAAAACATAGAAGGAAATAATCAAATTGGATTTGAAGCAAAAAGGTGTCACCAAGGATCTAGTAAAAGACAGACTGGTTGAGAAGTCCATTTTATTGAAACATTTCAGTCTTGTTGTCCATTTTCATGGCAGGTTTCTAATGTTGTCCCTGCCTTCAAGAATGAAAATGATCCATATGATCCTGGTAAATATTGACCTGTTGGTTTTCTTTCTGTCATTTTTAGGGTCTTTGGGTGACTAATCAACACAAGCAACCCAGCAGAGGTAAGTCAAACTTGCAGATGAGTTGAAGTCTTGCCTTCAGACTGTTAGTGAATGGCATGGAAAGTCGCTTTTTCCTTTCACTGCAGGGAAAATGCAACCTTTGTTGTTCTTGTTGAGCCTTTATCTCCCAACAATCTTTATGTATAATCATTTTGATTCTAACCCTGGTGAGGTTTCTTCTTCTCCTACAGAATGCTCATTAATAAGGCACCTTTGGTTGTGATTTTTCTCCAGACTTTTCTTGGGGTTCTTTTGTTTAATCTACTGGTAAGTCTGCTTCTAACAAGGCAATTTTTGTACCATTCTAACAAGCATTTCAAATCTCCACAAACCTTCTAATTCAATAAATCTACCACCTTCACCTGCACAGAATACTGTTGTCACATCTGGACAGGTGCTTCCTTATTTCACACTGGTATTCTTGATTAAGTCTAAACATGTGTTTGTAACTTATTAGGTCCTGTTCTTGCTCCTACTCTTTCCTACTCTTTTTCAACCTTTGTCTTTGCATCTCACATGACTTATTTCTCTCAATGTCTTTATCTTTGTGTAGTTATTGGTCCTTGTCATAATATATCTTTCTAAGGATTTAACTTTATCTTTGTACAGCTAAATTGTGGAAACCTTTAGGTCCTATGTGCTTTCTTCTACCACAAGACTTGAATGTTTTTAAGTCTAAGCTTAACTCTTAGCTCTTGGCATAACCTGTGTGTTTCAATGTGTCTCTTTGTGTGACCAAATGCTACACACTCAGATTTCAACAGGTTGCTACCACAAATGATGAGACAAAGGATAATACATAATGGCCAACCTAATTAAACATAAGTGTTTATCTTACAAATAATAATTTTATGTAAATACTACAAAAATTTTTATACTATATATGGGCAACCTTATAACAGCTGCTAGGCAACTGTGTGATTGTTTTCTAAAAAACTTTATCAAAGACAAAAAAACCCTAAAAATTAAAATGTTACCACTTTTACTTTGGACAAATGGTCAAAGTCATTAAGGAATGAAATATTGTGTGTGTCATGTCTCAAAGATGAAAAAAAATATTCAATAATTGACAAGTAGTGCATAACATTTTATGATACCAACATGGAAGGCAAAACAAAAGAATAACAATGACCTTTTCATCACTGAAATTGTGTCTTGATGGTGTACATCCTCTGGTATTGATACTACTTTTGTTTTACTTCTCTTTCCTCTAAAATCAAATTGTCCTGTATCAATGAATAAAATAGCCAAAATTCAAATTATGTACATGTGTAAGTGCAAATGTAAAAAGTCTAGAGGAAAGAAAAGAAGAGTGAGACACAGGAGAGGGATGAAAAAAAGACTGAGCCTTCAAAAGCAATATCATGACCTTAGTAAATCAATTCCATAAAAACATAGACATATTTTGTTTAATTATCCTTGCACCTGCTTGTTCACAATGCTAAGAGTTTAAAAAAAGCTGTTCAAAAAGTTCCTTTTCATATTTGGACTGATTAGAATATAATCCTGAACATTTGTAGAACCAAGAAATCTTTTAATAGCCTTACCATTCACCTAGAAAAACTTCATTTCAACTGTCTATTTAAAAAAAAACTAAATGTTTAAATGTGTAGTGGAGCACTGAAGGTGTGAACGTAAGAACTCTCTGGTATTAAGCTTAAGACCATAGCTTAAGCTTAAGCTATGGTCTTAAGCTTAATACCAGAGAGTTCTTAAGTTCATACCTTCAGTGCTTAAGCTAAGGTCTATACACAGTGCTGTTTTCAATTTTTAAAATTTAAATTTCAAGTATTCATTTTACTGACTTTAGTAATATTAATAATATTTAATTTTTCATTTCTGTGAATTATAGGAAATTAATAAGGCATTAAGGATCAACGCTTGACTTGAAAACAACATCCAATCCTATCTCTAGCTTAAAAATTTACAATTTAACCTTATGTCTCAGCACTGTGCACAATTGACATGAATTCCTCCATTGCAGGTATTGATATCTTAGTTACACACTACCTTATTTTGAGTCACAAAGACTCTTACAACCATAAGCATGGCCTTGGCATTTTAAGTTCAGACATTTTTTCACCAGCTACAAAAACTAGCCCAGAGTTTTCCCAATATTTTACTTCAGGAGTGTTCTTATTTTCACACTATCTTCTATGTTCCACTGACTCCTAAGAGTAAATTCTGTTTGTATAACTTCTATAAGTCAGCAATGCATCGATAGAAAAGATATTTGCTGACATATTTGTATTGTTCTCCTTGCTACTTGGCTCATGCAGTAATATTAAATCCAATTAAGAATTGTTAATCCTATTGTTTCAAATCCAGTTTCTTGGCACCCATACACCCACTTCATCTAACAATTACTCTTGCCACTTTAAGTTTAACTAAGTCACACTGGCTAGTCAAAGAACTGAGAAAGATACAATGTTTTTTATATGTACAGATAAGAAAATGACTTACTTTTGTCAGTGGATGTTTCTTCAAGTCTCTTTTTCAACAAAGAAAATTTCTAAATTGGATGTGAAAGGAAACAGACATTACAATGCTCTGCTTATTATAGTAAATTTATCTTTTACTAACCAGCTGTTTTAATTTCATACCTACTGTGACAAATACCAAAACAAACATTTCAAAAATGTTTGTTTTGATATTTGATATTATCATTAAGCCATTTAGATTCACAATGCTTCAGACCTAAAAGATATGTTTATGATATAACATATTATAGATAAAAACTAAGAGGAGCAATGGCTTAATGGTTAGTGCAACTGCATAGTAATCAGGAGTTCTGGATTTGATTCCCCAAGCTGTCGAGGAGAATTTGGAACTTAACAAAGAAAAAAAAGCCATTGGTTGGCATCAGGAAAAGCATCCAGCTAAGAAATTCCTCACTGCCAAATCAAAGTCCCTCTGAAGGGCACCATCTGAGCCCCAATTGCCCCCCCCCACAAAAAAATAAAAATATTATAGATAAAAACTTATTTCCAAAGCAAATAGTATTTCTGTAATACAGTAACAGGCAGTGTCTTTAAACTAATTCAAATCTTTTGTTGTACAAATGATGCATAAATGTAATCACTCTGTGATAAGCTTCACAAGTTTCATTAATTTAAACTTTTAATTAATTATTTTACACAAACATTTCACAATTAAAGTAAATTTTAATAATGAATTTAAAAAATTAACTTTTAATAAAAATTATTATGGTACAAAACTAACTTTTCAATGTTGTTTGATTTCAATATGAGCTTGAAAGAACTTAGCTATCTGTCCATCAGTTGTGGCTTACAACCTGACTACCTAATTACTAATAATTAATAAATATTTGGTATGAGTTGTTTCTGTGATTTAAGAAGTGTCACATGTTCAATGCAAGTATCAAAGTATATTTACCTAGTCACTTACTTATTTTTGCATATGTTATACTTTTGGTATGCTAAATGAAATATTTTCCCTGGTGATTACTCAGTCAAATTAATATTACTTCACCATCCTTAATTGAAAGTCTATTATGATTCATAATGACATGGTCTCTCAGAGGATAGTAAATTACATTCATCTTTACATCACGTAAGCTCATAGTTGTGCCCCAAATCTGTCACCTGGGATGTCAATCTTAGCACATTAAAGGTCAAGAAGCCTGGCTAGTTAAAAAGAACACTCTCTAAAGTAATTATTATACAGCTGACTAAAAGAGCCAAAACCAAAACAAAGAAATGGTAAAAATGAGGACCACAGGTCTAATGGAACAGCAGAAATACATCTTAATACAAACCACCACATCAATATTTGTATAAAACTTTACAAGAGCCTTACAGGAGACATACCGTCAGCAAGTTGAGGGTCAACAAGATTGGCTAGTAGGGAAATAAAATAACCAAAATTATATCTAGACTAATGACTAAGAGTGGCAAAGGCAAAACCAGTATAAAGGGTAACATTGAAATAAGTAAGATAGAAGCCATGGCTTAATGGTTAGTGCAAATGCACCATAACCAAGAATTCCAGGTTCAATTCCCCAAGTGGGTGACTTTGGAAATTCACAAAAGAAAAAGCCATTGGTTGGTGTCAGGAAGGGCACCCGGCCAAGAAATTCCTCACTGCCAAACCCAAGTCCATGTGAAGGGCATCATCGGAGCCCCAGTTACTAGGGGAAAATGACATTAAAACAAAACAAAAAACGGGGAAAAAAGGCTTTACAGCATAGCAAACATATTTCTGAATTCAAAAGCATTAATGGAACACTTTGATGCAAGTGCTCTTAAGAAACTAATAGAACCTCATATAAGTGTGTACTAGTGAGGTGCATGCTACAAAGCAACCTCAGATGACCAAATATTAAATAATGCCACTGAGTTAAATTTCCATCAGACAAGTGTGACTTTGCTTAGTTTAAAGGCAAAGAAAAGCCTTTAAACCCTTATTTATAATCCTTGATCCAATTCCTTATTATCTAAATTGATTTTTGAATTCAATTATTTGTAAGAATTCTTCATGAGTCCAAATCCCATTAAAGTTAACAAGTCATTTCCCACCCCATTAAACAGAAACATTTGAAACTTTTTTGTCTTATTAGGCATACTTAGGTGCTTGTTGACTTAAAAA
This sequence comes from Morbakka virulenta, assembly GCA_003991215.1. Lineage (NCBI taxonomy): Eukaryota > Metazoa > Cnidaria > Cubozoa > Carybdeida > Carukiidae > Morbakka > Morbakka virulenta. Next base: position 283,054 of record RDPX01000338.1, read on the forward strand.
TCAAAATATAGCTATACCTATTTTTTGAGAGAAGGTAAAAATGTGTCAAAAACACAGTTAATATATGGAGAAGCATTAATTACAAACAAGAGATCTTACAAGATACCTCATGTGTGAAGTCAAAATATAATAATGACTTTAAAAAACAGGCAAGACACATTCAATATAGATGTGCATTGCCAATAATAGTTACAAAAACTTAAGTATCCAAATATGATCTCCCTTCTCATACTATCACTTTAGGTTGTGTGGATTGGCAACAAGCACAACTTTATCAAATGTCTTATGATTCTTTAAAAAGGTCCAGCTGTAACAATATATAACTCTGTAGTAGAGCAAAGTACACATGTACTGAACCATGGAGATAAAACTAGTTAGCATTCTAAAGAAATGGATGGTTCAATAAAAAAATAAAACAAAGTGAACGTTTGGCACAAAAAAATTCATCACTGATTTTGATTCTTTCACCCTAACCAAATCCTTCTACCTGTAATACTCCTCAGTACCAGAAAATTTGGTGGCAATACTCTTTAAAGAATTAAAGGTTTATAAAGAATGGAAGCAAAGTCTTGCNAATATATGGAGAAGCATTAATTACAAACAAGAGATCTTACAAGATACCTCATGTGTGAAGTCAAAATATAATAATGACTTTAAAAAACAGGCAAGACACATTCAATATAGATGTGCATTGCCAATAATAGTTACAAAAACTTAAGTATCCAAATATGATCTCCCTTCTCATACTATCACTTTAGGTTGTGTGGATTGGCAACAAGCACAACTTTATCAAATGTCTTATGATTCTTTAAAAAGGTCCAGCTGTAACAATATATAACTCTGTAGTAGAGCAAAGTACACATGTACTGAACCATGGAGATAAAACTAGTTAGCATTCTAAAGAAATGGATGGTTCAATAAAAAAATAAAACAAAGTGAACGTTTGGCACAAAAAAATTCATCACTGATTTTGATTCTTTCACCCTAACCAAATCCTTCTACCTGTAATACTCCTCAGTACCAGAAAATTTGGTGGCAATACTCTTTAAAGAATTAAAGGTTTATAAAGAATGGAAGCAAAGTCTTGCGTCTAGATCCCAACAACAATCAGATAAGATCCCAAAGTCTTTGACCAATAGAGGTTGAGTATCTTTATATCTGCTAGTTTCATATACCAACTCCAACTACTTATTCCCAAAAATCTTCCCAAGCAACTTAGCCATATCAGGAGATGGCTACTTGTTCCAACATTTATTCCAACTTTCATAGATTTCTTAATTCAAATATTTTGGAAAAAATAAAAGCTAGGCTTGTTTAGCAACAAATTCCTGTTTAATTGGTAAATCTATTAAATTAAAATTGTGCTGGTTGTGTACTCTAGAGTAATTTCTAAACTTTCATCTTAATTACTATTCCTAAACTTTTATGAATGATCTTAATCTTAGTTAAACTTCAGAGACGCAATGCATGGCCTCATTGTTGGTGATACTCTCTTGTCGCCTCAGTTTGAATAAGAACCAATTTATGTGCAAAATGAATTTCAGGGTGTAATTTAACGAGATCTTTTGCGCTGAGCGGGGCATTTAATTTGGCAACGTTTTTGGTCCTGAGCAGTGAAGTATTTTTTGAAGTATTTATCGCAATATTTCAGGCAGATCCTTGTGTTTAGGTGGAGAAAGTTTCAAGAGATTTCCAACTAGGTAGATTTGAAAACTGGCTTCAAAATGAAATCACATACATTACCGTTTTTAATACGGTCGATGCAAGACAATGTGTACAGCTAATTTGCCGGCGTTATTTCTTAATACATACTTCCATTTTATCAAAGCTAAACATCTTACCTCCTTTTTCCGTTTCCAGTCTTCTAGTTTAGCGTTTTTCTCAGTATCAGCTCCTTTCAGGGACCGTACAGGTCTAGGGTGAAACCTCAGTAATGGTCTCTTTCCATCTAACCTACTGCAACTATTCTTGCTCTCAGCATTCTCTCTGTTGAAGGAGGATTCACGGGCTGTGTCTTCAGTTAAAGATTCTTTACTTCCCTTTTCCATAGTAATGGTGTAGTAACTGATGCATGCAAATAATTCGAATGCAAAAAGATGGAAAACATAATATAGTTTGCATAAGAAACAAGGCTAAATTATGCTGATGGCAACTGGAGCAAAAATGAAATAAGAAAAATCCCAACTTGTCTGGTACACAGACATCTTCTTCTACAAACTGTGAAGGTTTCCTTTCAATGCAACTGCAGTGATTGCTTTCACTGTTGTTGTTAAGTAAGTTTTCCTAAAATCATTCTTTAGATGCAGAGGGAATTCCCTCAGCACAACTTCTTCCAGGATCAAAATTAGATTCTATATGTACACCCTTCAATGTCAGCACGGAAGGATGTACTCATAGCTACAGTCAACCTTCATGCAGGCAAACCTCCACACTGTCCACTTGTCTCAAAATGATGTTGGCATTGACGATCACGGCCCCCCAAATGTCTCTGTCCTTTGTATGTTGGATGATTTCACTTCCTGACCAAGATTGACCAATTCCCCTCCTCATGTTAGCTATATAGCCGCTGCCTCCCACGAGATCTCTTTCCCTCAGTCTTTCCTCAGCTATCTAAATTTTCAAGCTTTTCTTTTCCACATATATGACCAAAAAAAAGACATTTACTGCTTTGTAATCACGTTCATTAGACTATGTGCTCCAGAGTAATACTTAAAGTATGCTTAGATGCAATATTAGGAGCCATTTAAAGAAAGATAGACTTGTGCCCTATCTTTTTAGCTCCAAGGGGTATTCTTTTCTCTTGAGAGAAGCTGTTGTGCTGCTCTGTCAAAATAAGGAGAAGCTATTGTCTCTCTCTAGGTACTATCTCCATTCAAGACCAAGGCCATTATGGCTTTCTACACCTTCCTGTCCTTTGTTGTTCGTGGCAGTTCGTGTTTATTCATTCTTCTTTAATTTCCATTTGGTATTTCTTTCATCATCAATTTAACACTTCTCAAGTAGGCTAACCGTTGTCTTCCTCTGCTTCTCTGTGGTTTAATACATCCAGCGAGAGTCAGCTTTTCTAGCCCTTCCTTCCTCATTATGTACCCTAGTAATGTGAGTTATCTCTTTCTGATCATATTCAATAGGCTTCTTTCTGTTCCTCCTTTTCTCAGAACACCTTCATTTATTTCATGTTTTTTCCACAATATTCTCAATATTCGTCTGTAGAACCAGATTTCAACGCCTTCCAACCTTTTCTTCACTGGCAATGCTTTTGTTCAGTATTCACCAACAGCTTTCATATTACAATCCAGCACCCTTTTTTCCGTTTTCATTGACAGTTTGTAATCTCGCTGAATCTTTACTAAATCTTTGAATGCGCCTTTTGCAATTCCAATACGCCTGATTTCTGAATTACGTTTACCACTTTCCGTAATCAAACTTTCCAAGCAATTAAATTTCTCCACTTCCCAAACGGTAACGTTTCCCAATGCATAGTTCTTATATAGAAGACAAACCATTAAAACGTCTTGACTCTGAATTTTGAAAAAAATCGCTGTAAAATAGAATCTCCGGAAATTTCCAATACTCGGCGTAAAGTTTTCATAAAGCCTTAATGGGTGTATTTCATTTTTTAATTGTGCAAGTGACGGTACTGTTAGATTATTGTTAAAGAAAGGGCTGATTTAAGTTCCCTCCCTCTATGGAAAGCTTATATTAGAGACAACCTAATAAAATTTGATATAAAGGTAGGTAGGTGGTCGGTTACTTAAAACTTCACGATAGCCTTAATGATTATTATTTTAAAATTGATATCCTTTTGTCAATAATTAACTGTGTAACAAAAATAGGCTTCGCTATGAGACGAATATGCAGTGAGGGAATGTTATATCAGGGATGTTATAGCACTAGAAAGGAAAAGCTTCGTTACCCAACCTGCACTATAAATACACCAACACTCAGATCTGACAGTTACACAAATTGAGCACAGCAGATGGCACAGTGTGCTGAAGAAACAGCTGAAGATGGGGAAGGAGAAAGTAAAGAAGCTGGTAGAGGAAAAGAAAGCCAAAAGAATGGTGCTCTTGTCAGTAGACAACCCTGCTACTACTGATACCTGCACCCACTGTGGCAAAGTCTGTCGACCTTAGATTGTTTCAACAGTAATACTCCATTCTGTTATGGCCGTGGAACTGGATTATCTGGATTGGCAATTAAGTAGGACGCATCATAATTTTTGAATAACAACAAAGGATTGAGGCCTCTGCTACTACCACTACTGTTACTACTTGTGCTGCTACAACAACTACTACTGCTGCTACTACTACTACTACTACTGCTACTACTACTACTACTACTACTACTACTACTACTACTACTAGTACAATACGATTGTTCCCAGTACTTGTTGCGAAGCAGTCTTAAGTCTATGTCATCTATTTCTATGGATTGCAGTAGCTTTAGAAGTTCTTCATGTTTCACCTTATCAAACTCTTTCGTGTAGTCGATATTCCCATACTATTTTTTATACTTTTCATTTTACCTTTTGTTAATAACGACTTTTATTATGGTGCGTTAAGACTACTGTTTGAAGATTACTACATCCGCGAAGGGGGCGTAGTCTAAGCACCCCCCCCCCAAAGGTTCTCCATGTCGACATGGAATGTCTTTGAACGCCGAGTTGGTTCAACGACAACTACTAAGCCTCTAGAGGACTAGAATAGGGGCTGTAACACATTAATTGGCTGTTCCCATCCAAATATTTATGTTCTCATAGAAGCATTGTAAGCAAAAGGGCTGTATGTAGAGCAGCAACGACAGACATTGAAGTTCAAACCTTCGCCACCAGCTAAAAAGAAGAAATAACAATAGCACGATGAGCCTTTTATAACGTTCTACATGCGGCTTGACGAAATAATTGAAGAAAGAGTTGATAATGTATGGGAAGGTGCCATACTTGGATACCTCCTCACCGTTGGCCACTCAGCTATATGAGTTCTACACATGCAGGCACTACATTTAAGTCTTCTGAGTAAACAGTTTATCACCAATTTGTATATTACCTACAAATTGATATGAAATAAGAATGTCATGTAATGAATATCGCGTGTTACGAAATATATCCTAACTTACAATCTCTGTAATGACTTAACCATGTGACTAATTTTTCCGTGACGGCTTGCCTCGGTCACGAGCTGGTTTAGTAACAAATTTTTATGTATTGAGTTGGCTGTAACGGGATTTTTGGTCACGAATTGGTTATCACGAGATGTCTATGACCCTAAACAGCAGTTGACGTCTGTGTTCTTAATCTCCTTTCTTGGTTAAATTACTTGCCAGCAAAATAGCTTCAACAGAATTAAAATTTTGATTCGGGTGAACCCAATTTGATGTTTAAAAGGTTTGTTTAAATTTTGCAATATTTTAAATATTTTTTGTTGAGTTTTCACTAGATTTTTTAGATTTACTGGTTATATGACCCAAATATTAGTATTTTGTATATTGTTGACTTCTTATTTTAGTTGTCATATCCAATGACGTTGGAGATAATGGAATGCCACTGCTCTCTGCATTAAGCTATCACAAATACCATCACCATTGGTCTTTTTACCACTTTCTTTTATCCATTTGTTTAAATTGGACATCCAGAGTATCCGTCTTCTTCCTTTGTTCCTCTTTCCTTCCGTTTTACCAGTCAGTCTTAGGATCATTCAACCCATTCTTTTATTATGTGTGCCCTACAAACCTAACCTGCTTTCTTCTTACTTCCGTGAGCACCTTCTACCTATTCTTTTCCTTTTCAGAATGTCTTATCATTCGCCTGAAAAATGCATATTGCAGCCCTCCAAACGCTTTCTTATATCAACTATTTTTGTTCAAGCTTCGGTACCATACTTAAGCACAAGGTGAACGTAGAAATTCAAGGCCCGCAACCTAATTTGAAGATTTAGTAATGTGTTTCTACCGATGTTATCGAATTAGGAAAATATTGTTTTGGCAATTGCAATTCAATTTTCTTACAAATATAGGTAAAAGTAAAAAATTATCTATTTAAGCTATTAAGACAGCGTAACTGATTAGCAGCTTGCCTTCGGAGATGCTCTCGGTTGGAATCTCAGCCCAAGCCTTAAAGATGCAATAACCCAAGGTGCTGCTCCATTATTAATAACTGGCGACTGAATTTTTACATGTTTTTGCAAGAAAAAATTAGGAGAAGGACAAAACAATTAAATAATACATTTTGGAAAAGTAAAAGTAAAAAAGTTGATAACAAGTAACCTGGCTCAGGTGTTAGAGAATCTGGTCATGATAGATATAAGAATTGGTTCCAATTCAATTGCTTAAACACATGCTTTTCAATTTCCTACAATTGAAATCCTATCCACCTAAATATTGTAATTTTTAACTTGTAACTCTCTGCATTACAATTATTGCAGCCTTTGTTAAGAGTGAACTTCTATCCAAAAAGTTCGAGTCTCAACAATGCTTAAATGTAATTAATAATGCAATAATGATGTATTAATAATGTTAATCCTAATAATCCTAAAAATACTTACAAATTAAAAAAGATAATAGGCAGATCAGATTTTTTTAAAAAGTTGACTTATTTGGAAAGAATTAATTTGTGATTTACAGAAAATACAAAATATTGATGCCAGATATTCACCCAAAAAGTTGACCAGTGTAAAAACCCTGTTTAGTTTCGTTTAGTTAACTCTAATTCTTATTCTGATACCTGAATGTTACATATTTTTGCTCTTCAAATTTACAGGGTTATCATCCTAGTAAACGTTGCCCTATTTTTTTATGATATTAAATTTTTACGATTTTGTAATTTTGTCATTTAAAGTTTTTCTTTATAACAGGACACACATTGACAATAGTATCTGTATATAGTATTTCTATTAATTTATATTTATAATGTGTTTTATGAGTACTCGTAAATAAATAAACAGACTAATTAAAAAGAAAGAAAGAAGAAAAAAGGAAAGAAAGAGGGAGAGAAAGAGAAAAAAAAGAAGGAAGAATGGAAAAAGAAAGAAACAAGCTCACGCTCAAGCTCAGAAATAAATTTTCTAATTTTAACTTGGATTCTTTGACCTTCTTGAGTATCAGGCTTTATTTCACTTCAGGCTTTACAACTCCAGTGAATCTCTACTTGAAAAATCCAGCTAAAAATGTTTTCATTTTGTAAGGTATTGAAGGAGGGCAAAAATGCATCATTACCTTTCTAGTTCTGCATTAAACACAAAAAAGGTATAATAGGCATCATACTGTGAAAAGTCAATAGGAGTTACAAGGACTATTATTCATTAATAAGAATTGCTCCGAGATGGTACGAATTGGTTTCGTCCAATGAGAATTGGAACAATAACAAAAAGCATATTTATTTTTTATTTGAATTTTGGTCTACTGAAGTGCTGTGCTGATTTTGTTAAACTAGAAAAAGACGTCAGGGATTGCAAACTACTGATACACCTTTAGTAATTATTGTCAAAAGTTCCTGTGTTAAAAAATATTTCCCCTAATGTTCTTTTTCCTTCGTTATTAAAAACAGAATTGGAATAAAGGGATCCACCATTAATCACATTTGCTGCTAACACAAAATGATAACTGCTGGGGAATGTCTGAGAGCATAATTGTCGTCCTGAGATTAAATGTGACAATAAGTGAAGACGTGGTCTTATGTATTAATGCCTATTGGCAAAAAGAAGAGCTATGGATGTGGAGATAGAGGGTGTAAAGAAATATCACATTTTTACATTACTGGGGAAGAGTGCTTTTTGTGTTTGGGTGATTTTTGAAAATTTATCACAATTTGTTTACTGCTCTGTTCTTCAAAATTGAACTCCTTGCAAGTAATTAATTTCATAGTAAACAAACAATAAATTTAATTAACTACTATTACTTTTGAGTTTCTGTATATTTTGTTCATCTCATTTTTATCAAACCGTTCAGCATTACCTTTCTTGGATTGTCTGCTTATGACCATGATTTAAAACAAAAGATCCCATCATATACTTTTCTGCCTCTCTCTCTCTCTCTCTCTCTCTCTCTCTCTCTCTCTCTCTCTCTCTCTCTCTCTCTCCCTATCTCCCTCACTCTCTCTCCCTCCCCCCTCACTTTTTCTCTCTCTCTTTCTCTCTCTCTTCCTCTCTCTCTCTCTCTCTCTCTCTCTCTCTCTCTCTCTCTCTCTCTCTCTCTCTCTGTCTCTCTCTTTCTTTCTCTCTCTCTCTCTCTCTCTCTCTCTCTTTCTATCTATCTCTCTTTCTCTCTCTCTCTCTCTCTTTCTCTCTCTGTCCCTCTGTCTCTCTCTGT
>RDPX01000338.1:291660-334642 GCA_003991215.1 Morbakka virulenta
TATCTATTTATCTATCTATCTATCTGTCTATCTATCTATCTATCTATCTATCTATCTATCTATCTATCTATCCATCTATTTATCTATCTATCTATCTATCTATCTATCTATCTCGACAGAACAGTTGAAATGCATAAATACATGTTGAAGTGAGTAAGGCTAAAAACAATTTTAGCAGACTCACTAATACAAAATTCTTTATCATATTATAATATTTCGTTAACCTATCAAAATGTATTAGATTTTTTTACTTTTAGATTTTTGTTTTCATTGACAGGTGTTTTTTTTCTCAGATGCATAAAGAAAAACACTACAACTTTTTTGAATACCAATTAAAATTACTCATAAGCTGAAAATAATACTTCTTTAAAAAAACAAGACTAAGATTTCTGTGATACAGCTGCAAGGTGAATAACTGTATTTTTTTCATTGTGCAATCAAAGATCAGCATGAACGTAATACAAAAACAAATACTATAGAAAAATTAAGGCACACCTCCTCTGTAGTCCTTTCTTATAAATCCTTAAAAGAAAATTAGCTGACGTTTTGAAGGTCAAGTAATAGCTACTAATTGAAAGAATTTTTTTCATTCTTCCTGTGATAACTAGATTTTATCTAAAACAGTAACTAACCTTTTCATTTCAGTTCCTTTTAATTTTATTTTGAAACAAGACATTTTCCTTCCTACTAATGGGATCTCGCTGTAACGTTGTTGTTTTTGACAGCAGGAAAGCCTACTCAGTTTGTTAAAGTGTTTTAGCATTTTGTGTAATAATAGTTATTCTGATAATGGCTACACCTGTGACAGTTGTCTAATAAACAGTCACAAGACAGTTTACGACGAAAATAGTTTCTTCTGAGCATATACTACTAATCTGATGAATATTTAACATTTTACCATTGTGTAGGTTGATCTCATGAATAAAGAGAATAGAAGGACAAATACACATATATCTATGTAAATATGTATGTACATATATATACATATATATATATATAGTTCAATCTGCAGACATGTATTTCTCTTTCCAAAAACTCAAATATTTCTACCCATTCCCTACGAAGACCTTCATTAATTACTCTCAAGGTAATCATGTGGTACTGCTGATAATGAAGAAATTCGGCTGTTCAAGACTGTGATGGTTCAGAGTGCTCAAACCACTAAGATAGCAGTAAGTGTTACATAGTCAGCCGTCAAACACACACACAGACAGACACACAAAGCTCTTATATATATGGCTTCCTCTGATTCCATAAATTTCAGAATTTTCAAGTTTATTGTGCTACAATGCAGTTGCAAATATAACATTGAAAGGAAAACACAAAATATATATAGCAAATATCATGGCTTTGCCACTCAGTTCAGTCTTTGGGACCACAGATTGGTAGATCTGTCTATTGTCTACATTGCATTTTTGTGATCTATGACAATGAATTGGAGTAGTGGTTTAATTCATTTTGTGGGTTTCATTTACAGGTGACGAACAAAATCCTAACACAAAAATAGACTTTCTTGTTTTATGGGGGGTTTTGATGGGGGGGGGTGTTGTACAAAGATCCTTTACATGATTTTCCTTGAGAAATTACACTGGTCTGCGTTTAAAAACGTTGTTTCAAAGGTCGGTGGTTATTCAACCGAATTTTGCATTTCTTGGTACGCTGAATTCAAAAACACAAACCATTTTCTTTGGTCAGGTCAAGTTTCCGAGAGTCAAGTTTAGTGGACATTTTGACCCTTGAATAGTACTCAAGTCAGAAAATAGAAAATAAAACCGGAGCAGCCTCAATCTGAAACCGAAACTGCCTTTTTCTGTTTACAACTGGATGGCCATTTATTGTTTAGTCGAACTGAACTTCAATCAATGTTTATTGAAATCGCAAGGGACAGATGTAGTGTTTTATTTAGTACTTTAGATCAAGAGAGAATGGATCGCAAATGTACAAATCATCTTGACAGGCTCTTTTCTACATGTGGCAGTGTGACTCTTCCTGATATTTGGACAACAATAGCAACATTGCCGATTTGATGAAAACAACGAGGATGAACTAAATTGCTACGGAATGGAGACTTTTCATCGACTTGTCCAGCGGAGGTCTCAAGACAGTTCACCTTCATAACAGAAATAAATACTTTTCGGTTCCAATCGGTCATTATGTGTAAATGAAAGAAACCCACTACCACATTGACCAGTCGCTGTCCGTTCTGAACCACCATGATCATGTTTGGTTAATCTGTGGAAATCTTAAAGTTGTTAGACTGGTTTTAGGAGTAGAGGGTGGACACACAAAGTGTCCATTTTTTCTGTGTTTGTGGGGCAGTCGGGCTGATGATCAACATTATATCAGACAAGAATGGCACCAAGACAAGGGATGGAACCTGATTTCCACAATGTTTGGTCTCTCCCTCTTGTTGAACCAAACAAGGTATTACTTCCGCCCTTACATGTTAGAGGCAATGGACTGGGAAGGCAGAGGGTTTACTTTCCTTCGGCAGACGTTGCCTCAGATGAGTTTTGAAAAGCCTAAGGCCTAGCATTTTCGATAGGTCAGAGATACCGAAAACCTTGAAGTACTCGATGTTTGATCGGCGCTGAGTGCAGTCGAGCTGTCTGCTTGGCTGTCGCTTGAGTCAGTAATTACAAACTTTCTTGAAAAAATCGGGGTGTGGAATACGAGAAGGAAGTCGACGAGCTTCTGAAGAACTTTCAAAAATTAGGGACTCCCATATCAGTCAAAATACACTTTCTGCGGTCTCACTTAGACTATTTTCCTCGTAACTGTGGAGCACTAAGCACTGAACAGGGAGAGCGTTTCCAACAAGACAATCGTTACATAGAAAAACGTAACCAAGGTCAGTGGGATGTGAGCTTTCTTGGGGACTACTGTTAGTGTTTAAAACGAGGTGTGGTGGCTACTAAGCACAAGAGAAAGTCACTAAAAGGGCTCTTTACCCATGATTAGCTCTTGTGTAATGTATAATGTTTATTTTCTGAAGTTTGTTGAATGAAATACATGCTTTTTGCGAGGACTAACTCCAAAATTAAAGGTAATGAATAGTAACAAGGGGCGTTAATAACAATTCTTTTACAACCTCGTATCTTGAAAACTTGACCTGATTGAACAAAATTAGTATGACTTTTGGATTTTACATAGCAAACTACCCAAGAATCAGGTATCACATGCTGGATCTTAGCCACTTCGCAGACCAGTGTAATTTATACTCAGGGCCACCGGAGGACAGAATTTAACGATTTAAAGACATTGGAATAAGAATTTTTGCCTTCCTCGGCAAACAAATTTTATTTTTAATTCAATTTATAAAGTAATCAGTATTTTGTATTATAATTAATCCCGTTTTTAATTAAATGCCTGTCATGATGATAAGATTTGATGCCAATTTTATTTTGTATTAGGCTGAAGGGGTGTAAGGGGTGTGGAATGCCTGGTTCTAGCTATATACTGGGCCAGAGTGGACTAGCCGCAAGGCGAAAAGTGAACTTATGTAGCCGGTCTACGACCCACGACCCACTCTGCAGCCAAGCCAACCTCACCTCCTCGTGGTGTACCCTGGGTAGGAATTGTTGTGGATTCTGAGCTAAAGAGGCTCTGGCTAGGTTGCGGCTGCCCAAAAGAGCCGTCAGAGGATGAATACCCCGTAGGTGCAATGTGCATGGCCCATCGGAGTGTGGACACGTCCCGGTATTCACCAATACTCACCCAGGTATGAGTAAAATCCCTCATTCTCTTGTGAGCTGGCTGTTGGAGGCCAAAGACTAGGCGCACCGCTTATAACTGTGTCATGGAAGAGAACAGGAACCCTCACTACGTATATATCCTAGAACACCATGCTTCAAACACTTATCACATACAAGGAAATGACGAAAACGAATGAAACATACATGTAGCTGTCGCGTTCGACCAGGGACCTCGTGGGCAACAGGGAAGCCCTGTCCGTAATGAAGCATCTGTTGTACATCAAAGGAAGCAGTGGAGAGTCGGTACTTGGAATTTTGGAACACTGTTCCAAGCAGGTAAATTAGCCAATGTAGTACAAGAAGTGAACAGATCGAAAGTTGATATAATGGGTTTAAGCGAAGTAAGATGGAACGGCTGTGATGAACTGAAGTACGATAGTAGAAGTTTGATCTATTCAGGTGGAAATAAACATGAAAGAGCTGTTGGTTTTCTACTTTTCGAAGAAGCCAGGAAGTGCCGAAGTGGATATTATGCAAAATAAGATCGTATACTCATGATAAAACTGCAAGGGCACCCAATCAACGTCAACCTGATATAAACATATGCACCAACATCAGAGGGAAAATGAAGGGGAATTGAATAAATTTTATAGTGATCTCGACGATGTAAGGAAACAATGCAAAACTTATGAGATAAACATTGTTATAGATGACTTCAACGCAAAAATCGGAAAGATTTGAAGATATTATAGGATCATATGGATTAGGTGCAAGAAATGAAAGAGGAGAAAAGCTAGCCGAATGGTGTTTCAAGAACAATCAGGTAGTGATAAACACTTGGTTTTGTCATCAGAAGCGGCATCTGTGGACGTGGAAATCAGCAGGTGATGTTACCAGGAACCAAATAGATTTCATCACGATCAATAAGAGATTTAGTAACTCTGTGACTCAAGTTCGCACATACCCAGGTGCAGATGTTAATAGTGACCATGTACCACTCATCGCGTCAATCACTCTTAAGCTGAAGAAGATTAATAAGCCTAAAAGCCATGTAAGATACGAAGTAAATCTTCTAGAAAGAGATGCGGAAGTAACACAGTAATATGTTGTGGGGGTTAGGAACAGATTTGATGTGTTAGAAGTAGACAGCAGCGACTATAACCCAGACGTTATAGAGAAAGACATATCAGTTATTCTAACCAAAAGCGCTAAGAGGTTTTGCCAAAGGAACATTCAAGAAAAAGAAATTGTGGATGGCTACAGGTATAGTACAAAAGATAATAGAAAGACGACTATTGAAAGGTTTTAACGAAATCGAGTACAGAGAAACGAATAGAGGGATTCAACAAGAATGTATCAACAGAAAGCAGTAGTGGTTTGACGAACAATGTGCTAAAGTAGAACATCTTATTAAGACTAACCAACATTCAAGATTTGAGAAGATAAAACAGTTGACTCAGAAAGGCAAATCCAGAAACAATGGTGCTATAAAGAGAAAAGATGGAACAATTGTGATGGATAGTGAAGAGGTAGAATGTAGATGGAGTGAATACATCGCTGAGTTATTCAACGATGATAGACATGAAGATGAGCTTGAAGATGACATCGAGGATGAAGGGGACGAAATACTGCAAAGTGAAATTGAAAGTGCAATAAATGGTATGAAAAGAGGCAAATCAGCCGGCGAAGATGGTATATTAATAGAAATGATCCAAGCATCAGCTGATACAATGGTGAAAAGACTAACAAATTTGGCAAACCAGATATACAACACGGGGCAGATACCAGAGCAAATGTTTAAATCAATATTCATATCCATACCAAAGATTCCAGGAACGTTGGAGTGTAACAAGCATAGAACACTCAATATAATGAGTCAAGTAACGAAGATTATATTGAAAGTTATTCTCAGACGTATACGTAACAAAGTACAATATGAAGTCTCGGAAGAACAGCGTGGATTTGTTCAAGGAAAGGAAACGAGTAATGCAATCTTTCTCTTGAGAGTTTTAAGCGAAAGGATGTTACAAAAGCAACGTAACCTATACGTTTGCTTTATTGACTACGAAAAGGCTTTTGACCGCATTCGTGATGTAAAGTTAATGGAAGTATTGAAGAATACTGGCATCAGTGGTAAGCATTATGGATTGAAAAAAAACTTTTATTTCGCTGAAAAACTACAAACTTTCAAGATATCAACAGAGGAGTTAGGCAGGGATGTGTATTGTCACCAGATGTGTTTTCAATTTATGGTGAGAAAATAATGAGAGGCGTGGAAAGAATGTTAATAATTTGAGATATGTTGATGACATCGTTCTAATAGCAGATTCAGAAGGACAGCTACAAGAAATTTTCAATAAAGTACAAACTGACAGTGAAGAGAAAGGCTTAAATATAAACGCAGAGAAGACGAAAGTGATGGTTTTAACCAAACAAATACAACCCCAAAGAGTGATGTTAAGATGTAATGACAGACAGGTTGAACAAGTAAACGAATTCAAATATCTGGAAGTACAGTAACAAGTGATGCAAGATGTAGGAATAAGATCCGGAAGAGGATAAGTATTGCCAAGCAAAGTTTTATTGATATGAGAGCGATCCTAACAAACAAAAATCTGTCAATAAAAACAAGGAAGCGACTCATAAAATCACATGTATGGTCCGCTCTGTTATACGGTGTATAAAGTTGGACCACATCTGAAACAATAGAGAAACAAGAGAAGACTTGAAGCAACAGAAATGTGGTTATGGTGAAGAATGATGAAAATCCCATGGACTGACTTAAAATCTAACGATGAAGTCTTGAGGATGGTTTGCGAAAAGAGATGCCTTATGAACAACATCAGGGGAAGACAACTTCGATTTTTCGGTCACATAATGAGCAGAGAAGGGCTGGAAAATGTGATAACATCCGGTATGAAAAATGGAAGCAAAGCCAGAGCAAGACCAAGAGAGAAGAACACATATGGATAGATGAGGGAAACAAGAAAAGCAAGCATACTTGATCTACTACATGCAACATGAGACCGGCAGGAGTAAAAGAACCTGGTCGACAACGCCCTGGAGGATAAGTCAGTTTGGTAGGGTAAGGTATAAGGCTGAAATTGCTTTGATTTGGGGAACTGTGACCCAAAACCACATCCAGCATGAAAATACGCACTTACTGTGCAAGATTCTGATTTTTCCAGAGATCACCCTCCCTTTCCCCTCTCAAAAGTAAAAAAGTGAAGAGAAAATTACGAGTATGTGGAAATTTTCCAAAAAATTTTTAATGGCATCTTCACAGTACTGATTATTCCTCAAAGAGCGTCTTAATTAAGTCAAGGGCGATTGCTGACAGTGTTTACTTTATACTAATGTAACAGTAAAATTAAGCTAGAAAAATGTGTTTTTATTTACAAACGATTGATTTATTTATTAATTTCATGATTAGATCTTGTAAAGCATGAATCTTTTCCCGGAGCTACCTTTGTGTTCATTGAAAAGCATATTTGTTGTTACCATTATCATTAGTCTCATAATTAAAGGAATCTGCATGGTTCAATGTTGAACGATTAGGTTTTATTGTTCGTTTCATTCCTTCATTTGGCAAGTATTTTTTAGCACCTGGTCTTCTGTTTAAAATGGAATTGCTTCCTTTGTTAGGAAACTTAAAAGAAATCTTTTTTGCTCAAGCATTAGATTAAAGCTTTTAATGTTCTGGGAGCGGTAGGAGCTAAAGCGCTTTTGAGTACCTATCTTTCTTCAGTTAATAGTTCTTTTGTTTAAGATTTTCAGGGATAAAAAAAACTCATTTCTCTTTTAGAATCTTTTACTCCTACAATTTGCTTTAGTTGAGCTCTATTTGATAACGAAATCAAAATGAACAAATTGATTTATCTGTCCATTTTTATTTTAATGCATTCAATAAGAGCTGCTGACAAAACAAAAGTAGTGGATTGTTGTCTATATATTTAAACAAAAAATCACGATACAAAAGTAGCTAAAGAATTGTTTCCAAATGGGCCCATTACAACTCCACCTTCCCAATATACAAATTCTAGTTCTTTTTATTTGGCAGAAGGAATTGGATTCACAAGACGTATTTGATAGAGTGTAGTCCTTAAAAGTTTCTTTAATGAGTCTGTCATCATGGACATTTTTATCATATCATCACCATGTCGTCATTATCAGATGCCATATTAGTAGGTATCAGTGGGCAGGGAACAATAAAGCTCTCTGTCTCTCACATTGGGTAGCAGTGCACCAGATGCTCCGTTGGTTCATTACCTCATGCTTGTTGAAAACCTTACGTATTGCTGTTTTCAAAGGTTGGTTTCACTGCTGTTTATTATTGGTCCTCAGTGTCCCGTTTCCTTAGTATGTTTTATATAAACACCATTTCCTCTCTTTCCTCTCTTTCCTTTCCTCTCTTCGGTTTGAAATAATTCAAGATTTTTACAGTTCCTCCTAGTATGTTGCATGTTTGGTGTACGATATCGTTTCATTCTTTTATAGAACTATATTTCCTCCGTCTCTAGGTATAATCCGATTGCCTCTGAGAGAGCCAAAAATTTTCTACCAAATAGCACTGTCGGTATAATCCAAGAGTTAAATAATCTTTCTTTTTTCAGCTACTAGCTCAAATTAATTAAAACAATTTGCATTTGTGTCTTCGTGGCCTAGTGGTAAAATAAACACATTACAATAGGGGAGGTTTGATGTGGCCGGGGCCCAACCCCGGCCACATCGCTAGAAATACTAAGCGCAATTCATTTCTTCGTTATAAGCGACATACTACTGAGTATGTACATGTTTTTGAGTTGGGAGAGGGAGAGGAAGAGGGAAAAAATGAATGAATTAAAAAGATTAAAAGGTATAAAGAAAAAAGTGAAACAAGAAAAAATATCTTTTGCGGTAAATTGGCTTCAAACTTTGCTTAGGGTGAAAGACCTCAAAGAATTCTTTGAAAAATCCCATTGACGGCTAGAAATAGCTCAGAGCATAGATGTAAGAGCTTTATCATGTCATGAGTCGTAAGCTTCTTCTGAGCTTACGACTCATGACTCAGAAAAAGCTTACGACTCATGACTCAGAAAAAGCTTACGACTCATGACTCAGAAAAAGCTTACGACTCATGACTCAGAAAAAGCTTACGACTCATGACTCAGAAAAAGCTTACGACTCATGACTCAGAAAAAGCTTACGACTCATGACCAGAAAAAGCTTACGACTCATGACTTAGAAAAAGCTTACGACTCATGACTCAGAAAAAGCTTACGACTCATGACTCAGAAAAAGCTTACGACTCATGACTCAGAAAAAGCTTACGACTCATGACTCAGAAAAAGCTTACGACTCATGACTCAGAAAAAGCTTACGACTCATGACTCAGAAAAAGCTTACGACTCATGACTCAGAAAAAGCTTACGACTCATGACTCAGAAAAAGCTTACGACTCATGACTCAGAAAAAGCTTACGACTCATGACTCAGAAAAAGCTTACGACTCATGACTCAGAAAAAGCTTACGACTCATGACTCAGAAAAAGCTTACGACTCATGACTCAGAAAAAGCTTACGACTCATGACTCAGAAAAAGCTTACGACTCATGACTCAGAAAAAGCTTACGACTCATGACTCAGAAAAAGCTTACGACTCATGACTCAGAAAAAGCTTACGACTCATGACTCAGAAAAAGCTTACGACTCATGACTCAGAAAAAGCTTACGACTCATGACTCAGAAAAAGCTTACGACTCATGACTCAGAAAAAGCTTACGACTCATGACTCAGAAAAAGCTTACGACTCATGACTCAGAAAAAGCTTACGACTCATGACTCAGAAAAAGCTTACGACTCATGACTCAGAAAAAGCTTACGACTCATGACTCAGAAAAAGCTTACGACTCATGACTCAGAAAAAGCTTACGACTCATGACTCAGAAAAAGCTTACGACTCATGACTCAGAAAAAGCTTACGACTCATGACTCAGAAAAAGCTTACGACTCATGACTCAGAAAAAGCTTACGACTCATGACTCAGAAAAAGCTTACGACTCATGACTCAGAAAAAGCTTACGACTCATGACTCAGAAAAAGCTTACGACTCATGACTCAGAAAAAGCTTACGACTCATGACTCAGAAAAAGCTTACGACTCATGACTCAGAAAAAGCTTACGACTCATGACTCAGAAAAAGCTTACGACTCATGACTCAGAAAAAGCTTACGACTCATGACTCAGAAAAAGCTTACGACTCATGACTCAGAAAAAGCTTACGACTCATGACTCAGAAAAAGCTTACGACTCATGACTCAGAAAAAGCTTACGACTCATGACTCAGAAAAAGCTTACGACTCATGACTCAGAAAAAGCTTACGACTCATGACTCAGAAAAAGCTTACGACTCATGACTCAGAAAAAGCTTACGACTCATGACTCAGAAAAAGCTTACGACTCATGACTCAGAAAAAGCTTACGACTCATGACTCAGAAAAAGCTTACGACTCATGACTCAGAAAAAGCTTACGACTCATGACTCAGAAAAAGCTTACGACTCATGACTCAGAAAAAGCTTACGACTCATGACTCAGAAAAAGCTTACGACTCATGACTCAGAAAAAGCTTACGACTCATGACTCAGAAAAAGCTTACGACTCATGACTCAGAAAAAGCTTACGACTCATGACTCAGAAAAAGCTTACGACTCATGACTCAGAAAAAGCTTACGACTCATGACTCAGAAAAAGCTTACGACTCATGACTTGATAAAGCTTACGACTCATGACTCAGAAAAAGCTTACGACTCATGACTCAGATAAAGCTTACGACTCATGACTCAGAAAAAGCTTACGACTCATGACTTGATAAAGCTCTTACATCTATGGCTTCCTCTGAGTCCATAAAATTCAGAATTTTCAAAAAAGCTCAGAGCATATTGATCTATTAACATGTAAGAAGGAAAAATGATCACCCAGACTTTCTTTTTTCACTCCAGGTTCACAGTGATTCAGTAAATGTTCAAAGCTTTTCAAAAATATTGTCTTAAGGTGGGGAAAAAAATAATGTCTTCTATTGCTAATATTCACTGAGGTGAAGAAATTAGTTTGTACCATCATTCACTTCATACATAATTTATCTGAGAAGAATACCATTTTTGTTATCATATTTAAATCGAATGTCAACAAATGGCTATGATCTGTGGCATAGATTTAGTTTAGCATACCTCAGGTGATAATGAAATTCTATAAGGCAGTGGTAATGAATATTTATTACATAAAATATTATTGTCTTTAATTCCATCTTAAAACAACATATTGATGATTTAAAAGTGCTATTCAATGTCTATGAACATCTGTAAACTTGAAAAAAAAAATTTAGAATACCCAAAGCCACCCATGCTAAAAACAACAGCTAGGTTTGGTTTGAGAGATTTTGTGCACGTATTCTCCAAATTTCCATAAATCGTTTTAAAATGAATTGAACAAAACTAGATTCACAAACAATTGATAAAAAGATTATCTGCTCTACCACCCAGATAATTAATTCCAAGATTGTCAGTTAAGCATGTAAAGAATTAAACTCGAAGAAAAATGTTCCTCTTCTCTTCAGACATCCGAAAAGAGTTCTCACATTCCGTATTACCATCAAAGGTTATTTGATCCAGGTAAAGGAAAACATTGGTAAGTCATTAATAAGTAGAGAATTTGACTCTGTAAGCAGTGGTTGGTATCTCAAACAGAAAGGTACTATCATTTCACATTTGTAGCATGATACCGAATTGTTAAAAGAAGGACCTGATAAACACAATATAGAAATATCGACATTAATAGGTCAAGTAGAAAAAGATAAATGAAGCATGAAAAGATTTGTGTTTGCAAATTTCATGAAAATAGACTATAAAGTCCACTTTTATGAATCATGCTTCTACTTCAAGAACTCCCCTTAGGTCATTTTATTCCTGAAATAATTTTGCAATATAGAGCTACATAAAAATGGAAAATTACCATGATAAGATGAAAAGTGCCTTGAATGCTTATTTTTTAATTCTAATTGATTTATACATTGTTCTCCAAATTGTAAACTTCTCTGTCTTTTTTACAAATTTAGTTGGTTATTTGCATGAACTGGATAAAAGAGTGGATATTTAATCTCCTTCATGTTCAGATTTGCAAATTCAGAGTTTGGTCGTAAAGAGATCTACGTTAATAATCTAGACCAGAGGGGTATATCTGGTTTATGATTTATTAGTAGGAATAAATATAAAACATAAAACAAATGCATTTTCAAAGGATTGTTCTCTTTTTCATTTACATATAAAAATCAAAAGTAACAAAACATCCCCACTCTTGGCTTTTGAGTGAGACAAATAACTCCATCAGAACAAATTTCATCAATTCCTTTAACAGTATCCCTCAAGTAAGTCAGTAAGGTCAAACATTTCTATAATACTGTATACATAATAATATATTGTAATATGAGATATAATATAAACTGTATAATAATATGTAGTAATAAGCGAAAGAACAAAAGTCCTATGGATATTAATCTTTTTTATACCATAAGTTTTCTTGAAACGGTAATAGCTGTATGAATTATTAATGAATTATATATTTGAAGTAATAAATCAATGTAATATTTCTCATTACATAGCTTCTGTCTGAATTCTGGTTTTTAACCTATTCAACTGCCTTTTCGTATGACTTTAAATGCATAATGAATGCTGATACAACTGTTTGCAATTTTGTTGGCACTCTCTGGTATTAATTTATAGATATTATTACTTGAAAGTTATAATTTGCCTAGAACAGCAACTGCTGTTCATTTCATGGTGCAAAATTTTGTTCACGGAGATTACACCTGTAGAAAACTTGAAACACCTTGACAGAATAAATACAAAGTAATCATAACAGATTGAAAAAGAGTAAGGGCAGCTGTGAAATTGTCTAAAGAAGTGAAATCGGTAAGTATTTTAGGCAATCGTGTGGCAAGAGTTTTATTGCTCATATTTTAAGGGTTTTTACTGATGATAGAATAAGAATAACATTCATATTACAATAGTTTGTTATTTGATAAAGAAAGGAAGAACAAACTTTAGATTATTCCTTATTTTTGTGTCTGTAAATGAATGTTAAATTTGATATTTTTTCATCCCTCAATAATTTTCCTGTTTTCTAAATTTTGCCATACCAAAGGTTACATTTGTTGTTTTTATGTCTAAAAGTACGTCTATATTTGTATCACTAATTCCAGTCTTTTTTGCATCAAGGTTATATTAACTATTTTATAAAAATACACAATACTGACGGTATTTTCGATCAGATAAATCCATCACATAATGTAAGTTCTAGAGATAGAGGTTGATAGCAAATAATTAAAATAGGTGTACGGGACAAACGTCTGGATTGTACATACAGTACAAATTCAACAAAAGCAAGATTTTGAATTTAATTTCTTTCCTAGGACAGCATACCTGTCAACCAGTACTGTTTGGTGGTACTGTGGTACCGGAAAATCGTGTTTTTCTTCCTACTACAGCTTTTATTAAGGGGGTTATAGTCATTAGTAAGGTCATGGAAACTTCAAAGAAAGATAAACATTGTTTAGGGGTTGACAGATGTGGGACTGCTTGGGTGTGGAATTCTTTACCTTCTGAGTGCTTTCCTTCATCATATGATGTGAATGTTTTTCTATTAAAGATCAACTCATATCATTTGCCCCAACACCTTTCTCTTCTCTTTACCGAGTTTTTCTTTCTTCTTCTTCTTTTCACAATTCGTTATAATTAGTTACCATGGCTTTGATAGTTCTTCATCATTTGCAAAAATCAATCTTGGACTGACGTAATCACCAAAGTCGAAAGGCATGGCACATTGGTGTAGTCTTACAAGCCAGATTTGTGGCAGTTAATCTAGAAACTGCTACACTGGGAATTCTACTGATTGTTGTATGCGTGAGACCCTACTACTCTGAACAAAAACTGAGACACCACTGGCAGTAACGTCCTGTGACTTACATAATCGTAACCCGTAGGTCTGATAATCTGGGGTGGAAAACGGGGATGACTATTTAGCCTAGAAAGTTATTGTTAACTGGGCATTTTACTCAGAGAATGATATTAAAAACGATGAACCATATATCAGAAAATGTAAACATGTCTATAAATTTACTTAGACTCACTATTTGTAATCTATTTTGATTTCCTATTGTTTATAACCCAGCTTTGTACACTGTAGTTTATTAGAAATATCTCAGTCGGTCTTGTGTTGTGCGAAATCAAACATGTTTCAAAATAGAAATTCTTTCCCATTGCTCTCTTTGTAATAATATTTGACAGGAATACTCGATGTGCCAAAACAAATGTTAAAGTTGTTTGCTGTTTAGATTCTATTTATAGACTGAGATTGATTTCTTCACTTGAAAGTAGGTAGAACAGTATCTTTACTAGAAGGAGCAGCACCTTCATTTTTGCCATGAACATAGACAAAATACGAAATATATAAAAGTTGGCAAAAAGACCCTTTCTACCGACTACAAACAATTGATGGACTGAAATAAAGATAAGAATTTTTCTGGAATCTTGTAAAGATCTTTCTGGAGCGTTAATTATGTTTATTTGATATTAATCTATTGTTGTTTTTATTGTTGTTATTATATTTATTTTAAGTTTTCATGGATACTTTGGATACAAATGACGTCTGTTGGAGAATTGCTTTTCACTGCTATTTGGGTTCATGAAAAAAAATTTCGTAGCCTCTTCGTCCACTTCACATGTAGAACTATATTCTGATGGAAAATAACAAAACCAGATGATAAATTAGTAACTGATTTTGTTTTCAGCTCCAACTTTTCTTTCTGCTTTGTGATTTCCCTCTTAGAGTGGTTTTAATCCAATGTTTTTATATTTTTACGAAAAAGGAATTCATTATACAATTTCTTTACTCACACTGCCTGAGAAACTCTCTTCAATCCTATTGGGGTTTTTTTTATCCCCTACAAGCATGACTCGTTATAACCAACAGTAAAATCAACCCTTTTGTCTTAACCTCTCTGTAAAAACAATCAAAGGAGCCTTAGAGGTATTCCAGGGGTTCGTAGGACACTACGTTGCTAGCAGTACATTCATCATAAATATTTAATGTCCGGCCAAAAATACCGGGCGTTGTCTGGTTTTTATAAAAATAACGAGGTAGGTTTCAAAAATGGGGATTTGTTGGTATTTTGTTCAATTTTGTTTGTGATTCAAGCTGTTCGTTTTGATGGACCTTTTCAAGAACCTCGTTTTAATCCTGGTATTACTACTTACTTATAATGCTACTGCGAGCTTGATTTCAAGGGCCATACTTACGTTTTCTATTGTGTGCATATTGACTGGACAAGCTCTGTGGCAGTTTATCAAAGGCTATTTCTGCCAGTGACTCTTTAAAGGAGGTATAGCAATTTAGTTTTTAAGATATAGTGCAGGTTATCTAAAAGATTAAAACAAAAGAAGATGAAGTGGATGATTCCAGTAAATGTGCATTCTGAAGCTTTTTGTCTTGGGACCTCAGTTGGCACAAGATTCTATTATTTGCACGTTTGGTTTAGTATTTTGCTGGAAAAAAATTTTTTCATAACCTTTCCTCTGGTACATTAAGTACAATTTGAACTCTCATGGAACCAAAACATTTGTTTGAATTACCATGGGTTTTCGAATTAAATTTAAACTGTAAGGATCTTAGAAATTTTGACCTTATCTTTTATGAAAACGAAAAAGTGAGTGTGAAGAAAAATGACGCTTACTATCGGATTAGGCGTATATCTTTTTTTACAATATAGATTAGTAGACGTTTGGCTAGTTAAACAGGAGCAAATGTCAAGCAGTGAAGGAATCGTAACAAAATAGTGCTCCATCGATGATTGACGCATTTGTTGTTGTCGATGTCGGTTTATTTTTTGTACTGATTGGTCCAAATCTACATCTATAGAGAAAATATGGAACTTTGACAGCAGCTTTATGGGTTATTTAACTTCATTCTGAGAGGGACATGTAAACGCGGTGTTTCTTCATCATGGCTATCACTGTCAATCTACGTCAGTGAAACATCACACTCTATGGTGCCATCAGATAATATTCTCAGAGATGCCGGCTTTCCAAAAACGAGGTAGAATTGTTTATTCACTGACATCATTCATTCTTAGTTAGCATTCCTCGGGCAACCAAAACTAAAATTCGACACTATCCTTTGTCTTTTTTTCCCATAACTCTTATGATCTTTCAGACAACCAAGAACCGATAGTTAGCCTTCAAAGACTTTAATAAATAAAAGAAAAAACTACAATAAAGCCTTTCCTCTTCTTAAATTTATTGATGACGGAAACATTTATGTCATTGGAATAACAATGCGTCAAAGCTGTGATAAAATATTTGGTAGTTACAGCAAAATTTTGGAAGAGTTTTAAAAGAAATTCAAATTGGAAAATCGCTTTCATGCTCATTTCCTTTGCACATTTTCTCCACATCTCGTGACATTTTGCCATAAAACTGAAAACTTTAGAGAGAACACGATAAACGCAAACAAAATGGTGCTTAATACATTTCATGATTTCAATGTAAAATGAAGACAACGACTCACAGAACACTGTCAAATGTATTCTCAGAAATAATTTAATAATATTAATTATTTGTTGACTTCATTATTTTAATAATCGAGGGTACAGGTCTAATTGTTTTTTCAAAGTCTCAATATATTTTACTTCTCCCTTGAATTTAACCTGGCAAGGAATTTGCAATCTCTATCCGTCTACGTAAGTCTGTCTTTTTCCTGGAAGTTTAATGTCAGCAGTGTTCAACTGATTCACTTTTAGAAAGTAATATGATGGAGATGAAGATGGTGCGATTTTCGTTGGGAGTGACAAGATTGGACTGTATCAAAAACGAGGTGATTAGATCAGGGTTGGGAGTAACAGAGTTGGGCAAAAAGTTAAAGGAAGCGAGACTGCGTTGGTTGGGTCACTTGTGCCGAAGGGAAGACAGTTGTGTTGGCAAACGGATGGACAGTCTAGTGGTTGGAAAGAGGAAAGGGGGAAGACCGAAAAGGCGTTGGCGTGACAACATCCGGGACGATCTGAAAGAGATTGGTGCGACTGAAGAGGACACGCAAGACAGGAGGGAATGGCGAATGCGAATCCGCACCGGCGACCCCATCTAAATGGGATTCAAGCCAGTGGAAGAAGACTCTTAGAAAGTAATATGTAGTTTTTGCAAATCGACCTACAAGGTCAGTGTCTTTAATTAAGAGTCTTGCATTTTTATCAACTGGATTTCCAGGTTAACGGAGTGTTTTCAAAACTTCCCCAACAAAAGGTTTTCATTTATTCATATACTCATGCTATCTTTTGACATGAAACGTGGTGTCAAACTCTTTTAAAGCCATGATAGGAATTCCTCAGTTATTGAATGTTGTAAATCACTCACTTATACAAATTCTTCCTGTGTCTTTATTGACACTTTCACAAACTGCCAGGAGAATAAAAAAAACGATTTGTTTCGAAAGAACTTATTATTCGAACATAAAACGTATACACGTCATTCAAATGGAACGATTAATATTAACAGAGACAAAAATGTAACATAAATAAATTTTTCTAATGACTTCCTGATCCATAAGCTATGTGCAAGATGCACTCTTCCGTAGAAAAAAACTGCAGGTCAATTTCCTCCAATGTTGATACATCAGGGTGTGCTAGGCAGTTGTCTACTATCATGACAATTTTTCCCCTTCTCTTTCAAATTTACGATTGGTCTCAATCACTCCACAAAAATTGCACGATTTATCCAAATAAGATACATTTGTAAAACGGCTTGGTTTTGCATATTTGCCAATCTAAAACATCGGCAGGTTTTCACGAGGAGTATTTAAAGCGGCCATGCCATTTAAAAGCATCTTACCATGTATAGCACTTCACAACGTTGCCCTTGAAAGTGAAGTTTTTTTGATGAACTGCAATTCTAAAAAGGACCAAATTCATCTGCATTATAGATGCCACATAAGATGCATCAAGTTTGCATTATAGGAGTTTTCGTATGAGAGTACATTCTGATGAAAGCAACGAATTTGTTCAATCTAGATAATTTTTCGATTCAGAGGAGTTTGAAGAGTTCATTTTGATCAAAAGCAAAGCCAAGAAGTAAAAATTGGGTTAAAGAGATATTCAAAGAAACAAGGGTTTTTTACTCTGTCGCAAAAAGTATCTTTTTACAGGTAGTAGAGCTTCTTTATCCTATCAATAAAAGCATCATTTACATTGTTCATTGCCATTCACAGCTCTTACATGATGCCAATGCTCTTATCATACCTGCTGAATAATTTATATCCACGGATTCTTGAAAGTAATAAAACGACATCTCTGATATTGAAATAACACTAACAACTAACATAGGTCAAAGTGAAATATATCATTTGCTTCATAGATTCTTAAATATATCTGGTATTGGGAAAGCAAAGGGAAACAATGACGTATACAAAACTTTACCACTTGACGACTACTTTAAAACCAACAGTTACAGGAATGCGACATCACTCCTAATCCTATACTAATTCTTATAAACAACAGTTTCTATTAAAATTGTTAATCCACATTACCCTGGGCGTTCTGTAAGAGACTCGGTCCTATATGAGTGATAAAGATCAGATTTCCAACGATAGGGACCTTAAGAAAGCCAAGGACACTCACGTGAAAGATATGCTAGAAAAATAATCCGGTTGTAAACAAGAGTCGATAGCTCAGGTAGTTAAGCATGTAGGGCATAGGGACCAGCTCGAATCCAGTTCTGTGTACACATCTCTTTATTTTCTCTCTGTATGCATGTGATCATGATAGCTATAGGTACTGAGTTGAATCCATTTGGAGAACAAATTTCTTTATTTTCGTCCCTAATTGTAACATAAATAATATATGGAATATATACTGTATATGTAGGTTTATTGATTGTATTTGGGTCATAGATATATCTACATCTCTACCTAGACAAAACCAATGAGCTCTTTGTTGAAATCGATAAGTACAAGCAATATGTATATATATAAATATAAGATAAAACACGAAAAATAAGAACTAAATGCATTGAGCACTTTTTGGTACGAATACACAANCTCAGGTAGTTAAGCATGTAGGGCATAGGGACCAGCTCGAATCCAGTTCTGTGTACACATCTCTTTATTTTCTCTCTGTATGCATGTGATCATGATAGCTATAGGTACTGAGTTGAATCCATTTGGAGAACAAATTTCTTTATTTTCGTCCCTAATTGTAACATAAATAATATATGGAATATATACTGTATATGTAGGTTTATTGATTGTATTTGGGTCATAGATATATCTACATCTCTACCTAGACAAAACCAATGAGCTCTTTGTTGAAATCGATAAGTACAAGCAATATGTATATATATAAATATAAGATAAAACACGAAAAATAATAACTAAATGCATTGAGCACTTTTTGGTACGAATACACAATATTACACAAACATATATATATATACTCAATCTGCAGACAGTACCGTTTCGCCCTTTGTGGGCTCATCAGTGCAGCAAAGAGCTTCTGAGACATAACTCGCTGGTCATGTTGCCGGAGCAAACACACCCTAAAGAGTTAATGTGGGATCCTGTCAGAGTGCTCAAACTACGCAAGCATATATATATATATTACTGATTTTCAACTTATTAGAAACTTTAATAACCCATATCTCGGTTCCAATTATTTAATGAAATGTGAATAAAAACAAAGAAATACTTTCATCAATATATAGATAGGTCTACACAAAACAATATAAACAAAGTGTATGAGTAACAGAAAATAAAAAAAAAACGAAACAAGAGTGGCAGGGGTGTACACATTACCAGTTTAAAAGGAAAGGTATCTCAAGAGAATTCCCTCCTGTTATGCATTTGCATTTAGACTGCATACAAGTATACCCTTATTTTTTATTTCAGAAATGCTTATTTGAATATTCTATAGGTGCTTTTGTTTAAAAAGCTTAAGCAATATATCTTTAATTAATTTTACTGATAAATATCAATATTGTAATTCCAAAAAAATTTAACCCAATAAGGAAAGAAAACCTAAACGTTGACAACAAGGAATTGCTCATGGTTTGGCATGATGTGTAGTGCGAAAATTGGCAATCAAGCTCCAACACGTAGCATCACATTAAAATCTCAATAATAATAAAAGCCTCTGATCTTCTTTGTTTTTCATGTTAACAAACGGACCATTAACAAGTGTCTGTTAGCCTTTTTCAATCATAGAACTTTTGATTGTATTTTCAAATGACCAGGTTCAATCTTTACGTAAACCATATTTCTATCCGATCTTCATAAGCGGTGCTCAGAAATGGATTTCATTTGTCATCAGAGAGAAAAGATCATTTCCATTGATCTTGAATTAAGATATTGATTAATTTTCAAGTTTATCGATAACGACTCTCGATTCCTTTTATGTCTTCCACAGAACAAAGGATAATATTCGCAGAAGGCAACTGGAACAGATGAATTCTAAACCACAAATGGAAAAATAAATTTTAATGTCCAATAAAACCAGTGTTATTAGTCTCTTTGTTGTTTTCAAAACAAAATGTGTAAACTCCAGAGATCAAGCTATTGTGACTGCGTTAATTGATTTTTGAGGTTTATTCTGTAAAGGAGAATGGCTTTGAATGCTGTTTTGATACCAGAAATTTGATCAGAAAGTATTTTCAATCTGAAGAAGTATTCACAAACAAAGTTTAAGCTGAGCTATTAACTTCTCATTATCCGAAAGAAATTATCTATTTGTTTAAAAGCACAAGCTAGAGATTGAATAAATATGAGTAATTTAACGATAGCAATAGAACCTGTTGTACAAAAAGGAGTTTGGATTCCTCTGGTACTTATAGGTACATCAATATTAATTTTAAATGGATTGATTTGTATTGCATACATAACTTGTTGCAAACTTCGACACAGTTCCACAAACATTTTGATATGCAATCAAGCAGTGACTGATTGCTTTAATGCAGTATTTGTTATACCATTTCATACTGCAGAACGGTATGAACTGGACCGAGGATTATCTCCAGCATTTGTTACTTTCAGTATACTGATATCGATTTGCAGTTTGTTGTCCCTAGCATTTGATAGGTATATACTTATTTTAAAACCACTGTTTCATCGCAAATATGTCAATCAGAAGAAAACGAAAATCGTCGTGGCTTGCATCTGGATTTTTTCTGGACTTGTGTCATGTATTCCATTTTTCTGGTGGTCTTTGCATGACAGAGAAAAAATCAAATGTTACCAGATTTTTAATTACAGTGCACTAGCATTTGTTATGATTTGCATGATGCTGATGGTCTCCGTTTACACCAGGATTTTTACTTACCTGAAGAAATACTTAAGAGGCAAAAGAAAAGACTGGGAGCAAGATTTACCTCTCAATCAAAAGAGCAAAAGGGATGTAGCAATGATAAAAAAAGAACTTCGAATAACACGTTATTTTGCTACACTTCTTCTATTTTTCGCCTTAGCATACGCTCCTGTTGTTTACTTGAATCTAGTTCTTGTGATCGGTGCAGACTATTTAGCCCCAATTGAAGTATTCGAGACATCCGTGTACTTCTTTATGATTAACTCGGTTGTGAATCCAGCCCTGTGTCTATTTTTCAAAAAAGACTATCAGATTACAGTTGCGAAAATCTTAAAACTTAAGTGTTTATATGAAGAAAGACAAAGAAGAAGAAATACCTCTGGATTTACAGAGATCTCTTTGAAATGAAATATACTGACAGGAGACAGGATAGTGCAAATACCTGCTGCACTGTTTGAGGAGTTGAAATCAAAAGTTACAAAAGTAACGCCATAAATACTATACACTAATTTTGAAGGGACTTAACCCCTACTAAGTATATGAGGTAGAAGAAGAAGGACTGATTACTATTCGTTGTTGTATGATTTTGTTTATTAGTACAATCACTCAAAAAAACATTTTTATTTGACTTACAACTTTTATACCTTAAGCTGTATAAGTTACCTTCAGGTAAAATAGGGATATGGCTTAGCTTCGATTAGCTGTGGTTGGATCGAAAATTGCTACAAAAAATACGACAGGTGCATACTAGTTAAAACATCATACACAAAAAGAGAAAAGATAGAGGAGTAATACAAGAAATGAATACAAATACAGAACATCTTGATAGAAAAACTTGAAAGAAAAGTTAAAAAAAAATTAGAAGGTGGATTAAATTTAACTTTAAAACCCAGAGAAAAAATAACTAGTGGTCAACAAATTGTATGTATATGTATATGTATATGTATGCGTATATGTATATGTATATGTATATGTATATGTATATGTATATGTATATGTATATGTATATGTATATGTATATGTATATGTATATGTATATGTATATGNTTAAGCTGTATAAGTTACCTTCAGGTAAAATAGGGATATGGCTTAGCTTCGATTAGCTGTGGTTGGATCGAAAATTGCTACAAAAAATACGACAGGTGCATACTAGTTAAAACATCATACACAAAAAGAGAAAAGATAGAGGAGTAATACAAGAAATGAATACAAATACAGAACATCTTGATAGAAAAACTTGAAAGAAAAGTTAAAAAAAAATTAGAAGGTGGATTAAATTTAACTTTAAAACCCAGAGAAAAAATAACTAGTGGTCAACAAATTGTATGTATATGTATATGTATATGTATACGTATATGTATATGTATATGTATATATATGTATATGTATATGTATATGTATATGCATATGTATATGTATGTGTATATGTATATGTATATGTATATGTATATGTATATGTATCTATCGATCTATCGGTCTATCTATCTATCGAACACAATTTTCATGAATTGCTTCCAGTTATTCAAAATTACATATAAAATTCATGTACAGCGTAGGGACAGCCTACAAAGGATAATTAAAAATTAAAGATGCAATAAAACGTAAATTTTATGGCACTAAAATACCTCTTTACCAAACCTTGATAAATATTATAGCTGGTTTGACAAGGTGGAATGTTGGTGCCATGAATATTTACTTTTTAACAAATGCTTAACTTTTATTCCTTTGTTTGGTTGTTCCTATTGTATACTTGTGTTGTTTGTATATATGAAGATAACAGAAACGTTGAAAGAGTTCAAGGAAGGATAGTTTTTGGCGATTTACTGAGTTGCATGCTATCTGCAGTCACATGGCACTTGTTACTTCCGCTCTTGTAAAATTTACTTTTGATTGTTTAATACCACGATGTATAAAATAAGTTTATATATAATGGTAATGTAAAACTTACTCATGTAAAATAACGATGGATGAAAAAAATATGAAAATAAAAGGACTTGATAATAGTGTAGAACGCTACCTACAGGCTATCGTCAATGGAATCCAGCTAAAGGATATAACAAGTGTAAATTGTATTGGTTTAAGTTGTTTTGTTCTAGTGCTACAAAGAATTGTCTCTTGATATGAAATGATCCCCTTAAGCTATTACTGGTTTCCTTTATTATTAGTGAGTTATTTATTACTAATTTTGACATATTTGATCTAATTTATCAATGTCATGCTTCTGTATTTCTAGATTTCAGTCGCAATATAAGAAAAGAGAGAACCGTTAGTATTGAAACAGTCTGCGTACCTAGGTTCAATCTGCAAGCTTGGTATACAGAGGAATCTATATCCAGGAACCCAGCCAATAGGGCATAATTGATTCATACATACCAGATAAGCACTGCAGCATTCAGCGTATTAATCTGTGAAAAAGACCTTACGTGTCATAGGTACTAACTTCAAACATTTTGTTGAAGCTACAAATGTACACAAAAAAATGAAATAAGGCCGACTGATATCTTGCTACATCAGTACCTAGTAAAAAACCAGATGATTAACAAAAAGGGTTTTTTTGATGACAGTGTCGTTGTCTGACTAGCTGTAATTACATAACCTGCAGCTTCCATCAGCAGTGGATCTTAACCAGTCACCGATATCGATGTCAACAGTGTTAACTGGTGCATGTCACTACTCTCGTTATACAGGTTATGTCTTTAGCTGCCTAAAACATAAGAAAGCTCTATCATATGGGAATGATTTGATCGGTAGGGTGATAGTAGCTTTTAGGAATTTATGAAAGCAAATTTTAATGACGCAAGCATACCATTGGCGTTTCAATCCTAATGCTCTATTCTTGTTTTGGTACAGTTAACTTCCTTAGTAGTTACACATCTGCTACAGGATTTTAATCCTTTTCATCGTTATTTATTGTCATTTTTGATATCCTTTTCTTGACCAGAAATGCTGAACGGCCAGAATGGAAGGCAGATAGAACAATCAGAACATGACATGTAAGACCAAAAGGACCCTGTCTGTAACTCCTTGATCATCTGGTTGAAAATATGAACTAGGTATTGCATCTTCTAGCTTTCTCAAGGTTTTGTGAACACTCATTTTGTTCCATGATAAAAGTGATTATGACCTCCTTCCAGTGATTGGGACTAGAAACTTGACTCAGCAAACATCCAAATTTCTGTATGAATTCCTGTAGTCTCGCAAAACTGTTTGGGAACAGACTGTTGTGGCTCCTTCCAATTGTCTTTATGTCTCCTTTCTGAGGGACCAACATCTTATCCTGCCAATTTCGATCACACATTTTCAAAATAAGCACATGGTTACCAAGAAATCAGGGCTTTGATCAGAGAATGTGAGACCACGTCGAGGAATCTGTAAGCAACTACTGGAATCTTGCTTTGGTTCAAATCATTAATTTCATCGTCTAGGGTTTATGAGAAGGTTGTATTAAAAAGTGAATGTGAAAGAGATAGGGTTTCGCAACTTTGACGACTGACCCTGAGTAGAATTGTTTATCTTAAAAAAACATTTTGTATTGTGGTTGGCTGATGAAACATTTTTTTAAAAAACGTATCTGCTTAAGCGCTTTTAAACAATTTTCAATAATTAAAATATAACAATTATTTTATAAAATCGTTGTAAATAATTGACATATTTTGTAACCAATTCTGGATTTCTCTTGACTGAAAACAGTACCCAAAAAACACCATGTTACCATAAGAACAAATAAAAAAGCCCTTGGTCCTCTCATTGTAACTGAACGTTGAAAGAAAGTAAGAGTGATATTTATGGAAAGATAAATATGGAAAGAAAAATGACAAAGAAGAGAATTAAAATTGTGATAGATTAAAATAAAAAGAATGAGTAATTACAGAAATCATGGATCATCAGTCGATGACCATGTCAACCATTTCGGGCGTTTAAAATCGAAATTATTTATTTATAAATTATTAAATTATGTTATTAAATTTGTTCATCTGACTTGTAACTTTATTTATCATTTAAGCAAGAATAGGGATAACCATTATTTTGTAATTGGACCACTTCTCAAATGCAGCTACACAAGAGTGGAAGAATTGATGACAATTTTTTCATTGGTTGGCGTCATTTGTTGCCCCCTTTAGCCTAAGTCATTATAATGTCTGTGTCTAAGACCTTTACTATTGTCTTCACTCAAGTAAGACAAACAGCTAAGCCTTTTTATCACTTATCTGATAGGAGATATGTGACCATGTGGGAAGTTGATCCAGCAAGAGTTTGAATCGATATCGTTCTGACAGTTTAAATGACATCAAAAATTTGAAGTCTCAGGCATGAAAAATGATTGTAAAAATTACAAAAATATGTCGGAAGGAAAGAACTTTATTCTGTTCCTATAAAATTTTACTTGGTCACGTGATCCACTTCCACTGTTCTGGATCCTCCTGCGTCTTTAGAAACAAAGGAAGATCTGGCTTAAGTTTTTGCTCCAGTTGCATCTACCTTGAAATGTGCCTTCTTTCATCAGTAATTGTAAATGTGTTTTACATCTCTTTTTTTATTTCAGCTGTCTTACAATTGCACCTTGGAGTGGTTTTCTCTAAAGATATTATTCATTTGGTTTATCAAAAATGTTTTAACTGCTTTTATTCTTTCGGATAATAGGACACTACATGGGGGAAGTTAACTGAGGGCAACAACCCTTTAAGTTATTTCTGACCTTGTTGCAAATTTCATAATTGTAATAACTTTAGATTAAGCATTTTGATGGCAACAGTAATGCTGGTAATTTGGTCATTGGGAAAGAAACCGAGCCCAACGTAGTTGGCCACAAACTAAAATAAATAGTAAATATTGGTGACAGGTCTGGTCAAAAGAGAGTGAAGTCAGGAGCCTCTGTAATCCATGTATCTCAAATCATTTATAGAAAATCATAGAGACAGAGGTAGACCAAAGCAAAGATGGAGGAATACAGTGATAACAGACCTTCGCTGGCTTGATCTGGAGAGAGAGGACACTAGCGACAGGAGCAGGTGGCGTGGTCTGATCGAGCGGAAGATACGGCAGAAACCCGCTACCCGGTCAGGATACAGCGGAGCAAGGTGAGCAAGGTGAGCATAGAGCAAGTGGATCTCCTGTAAGCAAGGGTCTGCAGTAGGTCTTAGTTCTCGTGGAAAATAAAAAGAGGGAGCTGCAAAATCCACGACTATAATTTCATCAGCCACGGCTGGCTAGGATTATGGCGGTAAAATAAGTTTGTTATGTTTTCATGTCCTTTTGCTGTTTAAAACAAGCAGTACGCCTGCATCGATTGCTTGTAACGGCAGGTACTCTCTCTGTTTAGTCTCAAGAGATCATTAAATCCTTGCCTCTCTTAAAGCAGAGATTATCACAAGGTTTTTGTTTTTAATTTTACCTGCTAATATAGGTTTTTCTTTACCGTCATCAAACTTGAAAAAACCCAACAAAAATAGGCTGTGTCCATGAACTAGTTGAACTTTCTCTGTCAAAGATGCTGCCATTCTAGAGCTCTGGAGACAACATCAGTAGCAAACTTTGCGTCTTTCCCCCTCTCTCTCTAATATATATACCTTCATGGAATTATGCCAAAGACAGTGCGCGATTTAAAGATTCGTAGAGCAAAGTTATATACATATATAAATATTTTTTTACGCTACTGCGTCACTAGGTAACCTAGGATAACTATGTCTACGTCTCAAGTCCAGACCAGGACCTTAGAGGCGCAGAACACAGCGCAAGATTGATGCAGTGCCCAAAAGTGCTGAAATCTGAGCATTTGCAGCAATATTAGGGATCTGCAATGTTTCAAATGCTTCGAATATTCCAGATGGTAATGTTCCCATGGCTCCAACTATCACCGGCACAATGGTCACTTTGGCTCGGTACATGCGCTCAAGCTCCTCTTGCAGAGTTGAATACCTCTCTCGCTTCTCCCCCTCTTTNTAACTATGTCTACGTCTCAAGTCCAGACCAGGACCTTAGAGGCGCAGAACACAGCGCAAGATTGATGCAGTGCCCAAAAGTGCTGAAATCTGAGCATTTGCAGCAATATTAGGGATCTGCAATGTTTCAAATGCTTCGAATATTCCAGATGGTAATGTTCCCATGGCTCCAACTATCACCGGCACAATGGTCACCTTGGCTCGGTACATGCGCTCAAGCTCCTCTTGCAGAGTTAAATACCTCTCTCGCTTCTCCCCCTCTTTGATCACAACTCGAACATCCATTGGCACTACAACATCAATGAGCGTCCAGGTTCTCTCACGCGTATCGTGTATGGAGATGTCTGGCTTGTTATGCTTAGTTCGGCGATCTGTTGACAAAACTGTGTTCCAGTACAGCACAACATTGCCATCGCCCACTGGCATCACATTCTCTGGGGTGTGCTCGAACCAGTTCTCTCCTACCTCCACTCCAAACCTTCGGCACTCCTGTACTCTGTGTGCAATTTGATCGTGTCTGGCAATATACTGGCCTTCGGCCAGTACTTTGCACCCAGCTGCAATGTGCATGGCATCTTCATCTTTCAATCCACATAAGCGGCATAGAGGAGAAATTTGTTCGTGGTATCTTTTGGCTCTTACTGATCGTGTTGGCAAAGCTTGTTCCTGTGCTGCAAAAGATGAGGCCTTCTGTTCCCTTCTTTAGATACCCGCTTTTTATCCAATCGATCGACTTTGGATGGGCAATCCCCTCAACTCCTCTAAGGACGTTTCCGTGGATTGGTGCATCATGTAGCTGTTCGCGTCTTTCCTGCTCTACTCTTCGTTTATAATCCTCAGCCCCTTCTCCCCCTTTCACAATACCCTGCCTTTTCACTTCCTTCAGCAACCACTTATCACTTCCTTCAAGATACTCAGCCAGGCTGATCCGTTCATAAGTCACTACATCTTTCACACTCAACATTCCTCTTCCACCTTCAGCTCAATGTATATATATATATATATATATATATATGAAAGAAAACGAATTTTAGAGCTCTAGTTTAAATTTATTTATTTGTAAATTGGTTGCTTTCTTCTTTCTTAAATTTATTATGATATATATTAATAAAAATGTCGCAGAACAGTAAAAATGTTATATTTTGTGAAGATTTTGAAAAAATATCTGTGCACGATCATAGGTTATACAAAAAGCTATTGTATTTACGTGCGCGAGACGTGCAGTTAATGAAAATCTTTAATCTTCAATAATAAAAAATTAGCATTCCTTTCAACATTTCAAATTATATTATTTTGTGAACGGTCCAGTTCTCTTTGATACTGATATCAATTAGTTATAAATTATCATAAATCTATTACAGTGCTCTACAAATTTAAAAAAAATATTTTGCAAACTGAAAAGCAGATACATTTTATAGGTAATTTTGATGCGCTAATTCCGAATCTGTGTGTAAAAACCAATTCTACCGTTTAGTTTTTATTTTGTGGTGATGTGGCTTTTTTCGTGAGGTAGGCTAATATTGTGTATAGTCATGTGATCATGCTTTCCAATCCACTAGATCGAGGACTGTCATATGTGTCTATGCAAACTGCTTTCAGCATTATTCCTAAATATTAACTATATTTTCGAAAACAAATGAATATTTCCTCAAAATTATATTATAAAAACAATCAAAATTCACAAGAAAAGACAGCAAAAATTTGCAAGTATTCAACTGTTATGAAGGCATAAATATGAAAAGTACTCTATTCGCCTTTGTGTACAACACATCAATAGAACTAAAAGAATCGATCATGAAATAGAATTACAAAACTCATTGTCACTAAGCATTTAATAGTTCCAACAAGGGAACTTCAATGAACAGTCAGAGCTCAAAAACGTGCAGGACATTCGGCGATAAGCACTTGTTGTCTTACTGTGCAGAAGCCAGCAATAGTCTCCTAGCATCGCAGGGACCACCGACCGACCTTGATAGCGGTGCTTAATGGTCGCATTGGTATGATGAAAATGTTCCCCGTGTTCATCACTGACTGAACCAAGGTTTTCTGGGAAGAAGTCCAGATGAGAGTGCAGGTAATGCATCTTAAGTGACATTCGGCAGTCCATGCTTCGAAAGTTGTCCAAAAAGTTTTCCACAATCTTCTTGTAGTCTTCTGACTTTTTGTTACCAAGAAAGTTAAGGACTACAGCCTGGAAAGATTTCCAAGTTCGCTGTTCCTTTTCAGAGAGGAGCTTTGGGAATTCGGGGTCATTCATGAGGTTTGGTGTCCGATGAAAACCCCAGCCTTCAACTTTGCCTCACTGACCTTGGTGAAGTTCTCTTGAAGGAATTTAAAACCAAAGCTTTGTTTATCCATGGCCTTCACAAACTGTTTGATAAGCCCTAGCTTGATATGCAATGGAGAAAGGAGGATATTTACAGGCTTTACAAGTGGGAGAAGTTTCACATTCTCTTTTCCGGGCTGAAATTTCTTGCGTTTTGGCCAGCTTTTTCGTTAGTAGTCTTCATGGTCAGCACGGCTGTCCCACAAACACAAAAAACAGCTATGTAAAGTATAGTCGCTTTGTAGACCTAGTAACAGCCCAATGACCTTGAATTCTCCAGAAATAGCCCATTCATGTTCAGTATACTTGATGCGGCCTAATACCTTTTGAATTTTATGATATGTTTCTAGTAAGCCAACAGCATGTGCAATGGGTGTGCTTGGATTTTTATTTCCATTGTTTAGTAGAACTGCTTTTAGGCTAGCTACTGAGGAATCTATGAACACTCTCCATTCACTGTTGGTATATCTAATGTTCATAGCACTCATTACATCAGCGACATCGGTGCAGTGACATATAGAGTCTGTCATTGAGAAAATCTTTGTCATTTCTACATTTCGTGTACGGAATGCTGTTATTTTTGTGGATGAGTGAAGCATGTTCCATTCCTTCAACCTGGAAGCTAAGATTTCCGAGCGCTGCTTTGACAGCATTAAATCCCTTGCGTGGTCATTAAGTTCAGGTTGTGTGATGAGGTGCACACCAGAGCTTGAACCTGAAAGCTCTGCTTCCTAATCTGAAGCTTTTGGCGAGTCACCAACTTCACTGGATGATGTGATTCTTCTTTCAGCTGAGAGGTGCTGGGCACTGGTTGATCATCATCTTTGTGTGGTACTGG
The DNA here is from genome assembly GCA_003991215.1 of Morbakka virulenta. Taxonomy (NCBI): domain Eukaryota; kingdom Metazoa; phylum Cnidaria; class Cubozoa; order Carybdeida; family Carukiidae; genus Morbakka; species Morbakka virulenta. Next base: position 321,831 of record RDPX01000338.1, read on the forward strand.
TTGAATAGCTGACCTGAAAAAAAATGAGAATCGACTGCCATGATGTGCACATTCTCCAAATGATAAAAAGGAATTTACAAAGATTGTAACTTTTAAACAAAGATAATAATTTTGAAATGAAAGCAACCTAAGCTTATATATATAGGCTTATCCAGCAAATTTTCTATTAAAATCACACAAAAATGTTGTAGCCTACCTGACGACACCATATGTTGGTGACACGCCTCGCATTATCAACTCCACCATTGAATTCCCTCAACAAAAATAGCAGTCAGAAATGTGATCTGTTGGTTCCCACCAAATCATGGGAGTCGCGAACTTCATCTTCTTTCAATGTCCACTCTTCTAGTAATGTAATCCAGAGGAACAAGTAATACAGCAATATTGTGGAGCCCATGTTTTATCCAGATCCGGTTTAAAAAATCAAAATAACTTTCGTATCCTCTAATTAAGGAATTTGTAAATTTCTTGCGTCGAGATACTACAGTATATTTTCCACAAATATTACAGAAGTTATCTGTATGATTCTTACCAGGACGACATGATTTGGCAGACATGAATTCTCGTACAGCAAAGTGATAGCAAAGTGCTATCAGGTAGGCAGATTAGGCGACTTTTGTAAGTGTGATGATCCCTTGCACCTTTGTATTTGACGGAGAACAAAGGAAACTCCGGGAAAATCAGGCAGTAAATAAAGATCATTATTGATAAAATCGTTACATCATTTGTCAACGTCAGGCTGCCTATGTAAACATTTCCGGTTGAAATTCAAAGAGTATAAACATGATCCATCCACACAAATATTTGTGGATTAGGCTAAACGTTCTATCATGTTATGAATCAGACTATTACTGTGCTTCTGTAAAAATACCACTTAATACAGAATACGTCAATGGACCAGAAGTATGAGAGTCAATCCAGATCCTTTGTGCCTAGGCCTACACGTAGCTCTTTTAACTTCGTCGGATATTTGATGAAAAATAATGGAGGAAATCATTGAATGAATCAACCTGCCATTTATATGTTGGAGGGATGCATTCAGACTTTGCAAAGATATAAAAAGATTAGGAGATTTAACAAATACACCACCCAGCACGATTGCCTAAAATTATTCAAATTTCCATCTAAAAAAATCTTCACAGCTCTGTGTAAAAAAATCCGTACGGCGGAATACTTTTTCAGTATCATATTCGTAATCAGCACCCACGAATTGACTTAAATGCACTAATTTGATTGAAGTGGCATTTTGAGTGCAGAGTAGTGTTGTATAAAGGCTATATTTCATTAAAAAGCTCATCGGTAGACTTAAGAACCTAAAGATTTTTTCCTCTGATTTTTCAGATTTTTTCTTTATTTTCTTACAGAATATGATTCTAACTGAATGCGCTATAAGCAATGCTGTCCAGGGATGGTACTAATGAGTACAGATGTATTTACAAACACGTTTTGTCACGCAGTGAAAGAATACTTTAATAATTGATTGCAAGGAAATATCCTACTGTTTTTTATGATGTACAAGACGTATTTGGTAATCGAGTACCAAATACACATAATCACAAAGCATTATCTCTAAAAATTCCCTAAGATAGGAAGTGTGATAGCAAAGTCTTCGATTCGTATTTATTCTCTAGCTTTTCAACATCTAATGCTTTGATTTATCTTAAGATTCTGAAATACATGGCTTTTTGTTTTTCTACCAGATTGTGATAAGCTGTGTTTTAAAGTGGGGTTCATTGTTCATAAATAAAAAAGATTACTTACATTATTCCTACCTGTTAAATGTCAGCTAACTTTTTTTTTCCGATAAGATTTTTGTTGTTCAATGAATTGCTAAATATTCACAAAAAGCAACTGGAGCTCACTTTTACTCCTGCATGATTTTGATCAGGAATTTATGCCAAGCCGCTGGTGTTTGATTCGTTTGATAAAGAGTTTCTTGGACTTAAAGCGAGGCAATGTTATTCACAGAACTGAAAGGAAAAACCTTTACACCAAGCAGAGGGCGGCCTTTTGCCTTTAGTTAAGACTCGCACAGAATGGGAACAGATCATGCAAGAATAAGGTAAGGGTGTGATACGTCGTCATAATTTTTCAATCTCTTCAGCAATATCATCGTCAAAGATCTTGATAAAGTTTATAAAGGTCTGCTTGTCAATGGCTCCCAGATAAATAATATTCGTTACGCTGACGACACAGTCTTAATCATCACGTCTGAAGAGGGCGCTCAGAATTTGAGTAGTGTTGCAACAGCCTTCGGTATTCGTCTTGGTCTCAGCACTGAGTGCAAAAAAACAAAGCCAATGCCCACCTCAAAACACAAGCCAGAGGCAGCATTCAAACATGAGATGGTGAGATAGATAGTGAAACTATAGAACAAGTCTCAGTTTTCAATTATCTTGGGTCTCACGTCACAGCCAGTAGTGATAGCAGGAGAGAACTCAAACGAAAAATAGGCATGGTCAAAGATGCATTTAATAACCTGAGAGTCATCTTTAACGATTGAAAATTTTGATTGAGCATGAAACTACTCCTCAAAACCTTTCTCTGCTCGGTCTTCTTGAAACAGGAGCGTGGACACTCAAAACAGAAATACGGAGAAATATAGAAGCTCCGGAGATGTGGTTTTACCTTCGCTTTTTCCGAAATTTTTATGTTGCAAAAGTAACAAATATTAACGTCCTGCACCGTGTTGGGCAAGAAAGTTAATTACTTAATAAGATTGAGTCACCTCAACTGAAATTTCTTAGACATTGCATAAGAGACAGGAGCTGGAGGGCCTTGTTGGGTCTGGCCAAATTGAAAGAAAGCGCGCTCTTTGTAGACAAAGGAAAGTGCAAGTGCAAAACTTTCAACAATATTTTAAGACCAGGAAAAAGAGAGAAAAATGGTGGCAGATTTCAATGCTGTAGTTCTTCACCTAAGCTTTTTTCAAGTTGGTCCCTTGGAAGAAGAAGAAGACTCTCAAAGAATGTGAGGTCTAAGTACACCTTTTCCCCCCCGTGTTGAAATTTATTAATTTTATTTTTACATTCCAATTTTAATGTAATTACTCTCATTTCTTTATGTTTAAGTCTATTTATTCAATAGACAACTTATTGATTATGAAAACGTGCTTCAGAAGCACCCGAAGCTCACAATAAGCCTTAAAAGGTGCATTTTACGCCAACACTTGCCCAAGCCTATTTCAAATTTTCCAACGAATGTCAAAAACGTCAGTACGTTTTCTAGTTATATTCTAGTTTTACTTGTTATACACATAATAGTTTTATCCAAAATGTTTCCGGACTAGGGTTGCACTAATGTATTGTAATCTATTTTTATTTCAAAATTTTGTGCCCTGATTTCTTTTTGGAAAATGTTCTGACGATATTTTTAGGAGGTAAGGGAAGTGACATTACACTGTGTAATGAGGCCATAACATGATTTTATTATGACAGAAAATTAAAAAGTCAACAACAAAGTATTTATATCATCTTTTTAAACTGACCTATATTTGTGACAGAAAGATAAAAAAATTCTTTATCAAGTTTTATTTTTAACAAAAAGCACAGAAGAACCAATTTAGCCTTCAACTGCAAAAATGTTTAACACCAAAAAAGTTATTTATACCTTTCCTCTATCTATTTATCTTGCAATATAAACCTCCTATAAACTTTCCCTTTCTTTTCTTTTTCCCTACCCTATGTTAAAAAGAAGATGTGTCCTAGCTGTAGTACTCTCTGCGCTAGGTTAAACAAATTAAGGATTTAGCAACTTTCAGTATTTTAGTTTAGTTACAAATGACGATGAAATTACTTCAATGACATAAATAGTAATTGTTGTACTTATAATTAAATTCAATAATTAATCTATTTTCCAACTCTAAGCTCCTGCTATAATTTGTAAAACGTTAATAACAATAATTTGCATTAGGAAAATAATTGTAATTAACAACAGGTATTTGTAGCATCCAGATCGAGTGTCCAGCCATGCTTCATCAGTATTATCAGATCCTTTCACGACGACTTAAAGGGTAACGTGGTCTTTGATGGCCCAATAGCAGATCCTTTAAACATCCAAAGCTGAGTAAAGTAGGGCTTTTTCTTGCACCTCCCCTTTCTGGAATCTTCTTTTCTATCCTGGTAAAGTATGCCTTTGGATTCGAAAAACAAGCGTCTATCCCCGAAGAAGATGAGATTAAAAGCTCCCTAAAGTCTCCAGAGGAAGAGAAATGTCCAACGTCCAGCTGACGTTTCTGCATGACTTCCTCTTTGCTGAAGATGTAGTTGTCACTGCTCATTCAGCCAAAGACCTTCAGCATCTCATGAACACTTTTAGTAAGGCCTGTCAAGGTTTTGGACTCACCATCAAGAAAATACATGTCATTGGTCAGGATGTTGGCTCACTTCCCAGGATCACAATCTTTGAGCATGAACTGGAGGTTGTCCATAACTTTGTGTATCTCAGTTCAACAATTTCTAACACACACACACACACACACACACACACACTCTCTCTCTCTCTCTGTCCGTCCCATCATAGCTAAACAAGCGCATTACGAAGGCAGCCACAATTTGTCCAGACTGTCAAAGAAAGTGTAAGACAACAAGAAACTGAAGGAACACAGAAAGGTCTTTTTTTACAGAGCTTGCGTCTTAAACACACTTCTGTATAGCAGCGAGTTTTTTACTCTTTGTACACAACAGGAGAACCTGCTGGGTATTTTCCACATGCGCTGCTCTAGATGCATCCTCCACATTACCTGGCAGGAAAAAGTTTCAAACAAAACAGTTCTGGAGCGAGATGACATTTCCAGCTTGTATGCACTCCTTAAACAGAGACGTTTGTGCTGGCTTAATCATTTTGTGAGGATGGACGATGGCAGGATCCCAAAGGACCTTCTCTATGGAGAATTTGTGTACCCGTTGTTCCTGGAGCTCTTGGTATGATCTCAAGAAAAGCAGAGTTCTCTATTAATCAGGTTCCTGGGAATATGTCCTAATCAAAAATACAGAAAATTGCACTGAATAGAACATCACACATTTACATAAAGTACTTTCCATGTAGAGTTTAATCAACATATTAATTGTATTTATTATTTGCAAAGACACAATATAGAATAGATAATATTTATAGAAGAAACGATAGTTATTATGTTGCATTCCAAAAGAAAACCTGATACTGTCTCAATAACTAAGCAAGATCAAGAAGGAGGAGATCGATCCAATGAAAGTAAGTAACAAGTGGCCTAAAGAAGAGACCATTTATTGCATATAAAGGACTTCTCATGAGATTCAAATTCTTTTACCCTAACAGCTAGAAAATTCTGTCGAGAATAGATAGTGTGACCATGGAAATGGGTTGCGAAGTCTAATGGAAACAAAGATAAATATCTTTCAACATGAAGGTCACTATTACTAACACTATTATTGAGGCTTGTCTCACAAAGTGCAAGTATATGAAGAGAGTCAGAATAAGGAAAATACTTCAGAAAGGAAAAATTAGGACGAAGACCTCTGACAATACTGAAAGCTAACGATAGAGTATTTTATGAACATAACATATTTTTCTGGGTCTGTATAGAGCCAGTACTACCACATTTTGAGTCCACACCCTCAGATATGGAATCAGTCTTGGCTCCTGAGATTTTTTTACACCCCCTGAACATTAAAGGTCTCTTTGGATACTGAAGGACATTCATTTGATTATAATTGTCACAGGAAAAAGAAAATGGATGTCCAAAACCATCACTTAGATGCAGACTATCATCATGCTAACTAATTGTATGTATGAGAATGGGCGTGGTATTAAACGGGGCGACAGCACTGTCTACCACACATTGCTCTCATAAGAGTGGAGTGGTGATGAGATGGCATTATCTCCGGTGTTTTTATTGAGATAGCATCTTTAGGAGGGTTATCAATCAAGGCTAAAAAGGACATCTTCTTCACAAGCCGGACTGAACTCCGCCAGACGCAAGTCTGCCATTTCAAGGTCGCGGGGTTTAAAAAAGTGTCCTCACAGTTACTAAACCATCAATATAAATGTAAAAAATAAGTTTTAGATAATCTTGCATCACCTATTTTGGGATGATTAAACCAGACAAAAAGAAGTGGATATAGAATTTGTTTCTTTTACAGCTGTGGTTCTAATCAATGATGAAAGGTGAGCCAGTTTGCCCAAGTTCACCCATAGTGCACCGAGGAAGAAATCACCTACCGAATTACCTTTGGCAAAGGATTTATCAAAAGAATCACTCAGTGGTAGGAGGCTCCATCACGAATTGACCCGAAGACCTTCTGAATGCAAGTCCAGGGTGCTACCACCAGACCATGGAGCAGATAAAAACAAAATAGAATTTGAATAAAGTCAAACAAAATAAAAAAAATTCTTTTTACCTGTTTTTTCATTTGTTTTTCTCGCTTATTTTATCTCCCAGCAGTTTTATCCGACTAATTTTCAACATACTTGATACTCCCCTGCACACAGTTGTTTGAAAATCATCGAAGAGCAGTCAGAACAGAAATTATTTTAACATTGTAGTCAAAGCAAAGACGTTATCTCTGCTTCAATCCTTTCTCAGATAGCATATGTGCATCAGATCCTTTCATAAGGTCCTTCAGATGAGTAGCAACTGCGAAGAGGCTTTTATCTCTAAGGAGTTTTAGTTAGGAAACTGATAAAAAGTAATTGCCAAAAATATTTTGTAATTCTCATGAGTTAATAAACACCTACCCAGTAGCATCACAATGTTGCCAGACATGAAAATGCTAGGGATTACCTGCCTCATTCTGTCTTGTGGTCGCAACCTAGCCTCCAACGATTACCCTTATTCGCACACAGTGATGAATTAGACTAATTTTGAACTGGGTGTATTTCCTTGCTTAAAACGACCCCGAGGTTGCCGAATGGTTGAAAGAAAAGAACTAAAACTGCACTTCCCCGAAGATCCTGAGTCTTTTAAAAATTACGAGCCTTTCTATTCTCCATAACAATGTCGATTTCATTAAATAATTGGATTTTCAAATTCAACAATAGTTTCAAATTCACTCCACACGTGATATAAAATCAACAAACTGGTTGAATGCAAAGCGTGCTTCTCAGCTTCGAAAAATCTACGAAGAAGAATATTACGGAAGTGGAGATAAGTACAGTAGTAAATTTGCAACACTGATACTGTATAGTGAAACTCTTTGGACTGTTTGAGCTAATCCATGAACAAGCATTTGCAAAAGTTATAAAAAATTAGAAGAGCTAAGGAACTGATGTTCAGATGAATATAAAGAAAGAGAAGCGGAAGCATGTATTCTTAGTGTACAGTCGCAGTTGTGGACTTTTTTGGTGTATCGAGGCTTGCCATTATTCTCCTTAGTGCACAGTAAAAACCTACGTACTTCATTGCAGGCGAAGGATTGTGTGCAACAGATGTCTAAACAATAGTGAAACACACCGACGCAAGTCTAAAGAAAATGACAAGTGATGAAAAGTATCAGCTCTCTTCCTAAACACCATTGAAAGAAAACCAGAACAAAATATGTCCACCATTGCCCAGTAATATAACAACTGGTGACTATGTATCATCTTAAGAAAAGCGAAAGCAATTCTATTCCATTTGCATCACTCGGTGGCCTATCAGAAGATCAAGCTCAGGCTTAACGACAGGCTCCTACCATTAACAAAGAACCCTCTATACATTGGCGTGACTTTCAACCGTACCCTGGCAAACAAAAAACAACTAGAAAAAGCTGCCAAAAAGACAAATGCCAGGTTTGCTCTGCTGCGCCCACGTGCAAGAACATCTTTGGTGCATCTTTCTCCACACTTAAAACATCGAGTGTTGCTTTAGCCTTCTCTGCTGCTGAAAACTGCTCACCGGTATGGGCAAGAAGTGCTTATGTTAAAAAGCTGGATATTGTTCTAAATTCTACCATGTGACTAATCACTTTATACCCTGTTCATATGCTTCATACACTTTGGGCTCTTGCTTCACCCGAAATGAGAAGAACTCAACAACTACTCTTACTGGTATATTGAAGCTCCGAGGTGGCAGAACATGCCATTAGGGTCATATTAAAGGACACCTGTAATCATCGTTCGAAGTCTCGAAGGAGCTTTAGAGACTATTCAGAAGGTGTAGAAATCAGCGACGACTACCATAATGCCAACCAGTGGCTTCACTTGACCCGGTTTAGTCAATGGAAGTCATCTACATCACGACTGAAGGATTTTCTCATAGTACCACCAGCTTACCCAAGGGTTCTGCCCTGCCCCGCAAACTCTGTGTACGGCTAAATAGATTAACACCAGGTGTTAAAATGGTGTCATAAGATTGGTATGACAGACATCCCAATCTGTAACTGTGGCCAGGAACAACGGCAAACCAGAAAGGATGTCACCTCCTAACACCATGGGAGCATGAAAATTTCCGTGTAATCACTCAGAGACCTGTTTAGTGCTGGAGGCGATAGACATATGATGATGTCCAGCGGATATACGAGGGAAGAAGAAAGAAAGAAAGACAAAGAGATAGATAGATAGATAGGTAGAGAGAGAGAGAGAGAGAGAGAGAGAGAGAGAGAGAGAGAGAGAGAGAGAGAGAGAGAGAGAGAGAGAGAGANAATAAGAAGCCACTACCCAAGATAGATGGATGCCTAGTTGAAACCGCAATACCAGGGATTATTTATGATATTTATTTCACTATCGCAAAATCTGGAAAATCTGTTTATCAAAGGAGGGAAAATAGGCCACTTAAAGGTCTTGAATAGTGATGTTATGGTAAAATATGCGAGTTATTTTGATGGAAGTCGGTTTCTTGTGCAGCTGTCAAACCTTGTCTTAATGCTGTAAAGAAATTGGACTAACATATTTTCGTATGATAACCGAGATTTTAAAAAATCTGGAAGCTAGAAGCTATCTCAGCGAAATTTTTAGACTGTTAAAACTAATTTCTGTGTTGCCAGCAACAAATTCAACGTCTGAAAGAACAACCAATTTGTTGAAGGTCATCGATAATTCTAAATGCCTATAAGAACCGACTCAACCAAATCGATTTATAAGAAATCGCTTCTACATATGTCGAAAAGAAGGACGATCGCCGAAATACTTTTGATAATTTTTTTTTACTGACATGGTGAGTTTTTTGTGACTTATTAATTTTGCTATCCATCGATGCTCTAAAAGATCCCCTGAGTTTTCAAGAGGTTTATTTCTTTGTCGCTAGTTTTAAGCAGATGGTTATTTCTTTTCTGTTTATCAGGCCTGCTTTGCGAGTTTTCTAAATTTGTTTTGACCAGTATCTATCTTTCCTCTTGCGTATGTTACTCTAGTTAGATACGTAGTTATCTTATCCAATAGCAGCATGCTTTAGTTAAATAATATGTATTTTCCAAAATATATATTGAAGTGTTAATTGTCTTAACGAAAGGTCTGGCTTGTTTTTTACTGGCCCTCCTTCAAGAGAATCCTTGCTACCCCTCTGCAAACAGACCATTGTTTTCTAAACAGGAAATGTGAGAACCTAAAAGTTTTTAGCTCTATTTTTTATTTAATTTTTCCCTACCCTATACAATAAGTGGTGCCACTACTGTTTTTGTTCGAGGGTATTTTAATCTCTCAAACAAAATGAATGTCGAACTCCATATTGAAAAGTCAGCCAAACATTCATGATCAAACATTCAAATTTCCAGTCTCTCTTTTTGGCTATGATAGCCTCGTCTTCAAGAGTTACTACTGACAACAAGCATTTGTTCCAAGAAAACCAATGTTGTCATGTTCACGATCACTACGATCACTGCTCATTTTGCCAATGGCAGGCGCCACTGTTGAATCACCATGCCTGCCCTGCCTGTCAGAACAAAAAGGGCAGTTACCCGTCGAAAAATTAAATAGCAATGAAAGTATAAAATCTGCAACACATGAAGAAGTACAGGATGAGGACATCGAGCAGTTTTTACGTGAAAGAGCAGTGGCTGGGGAGGAAGATGGAGCCATTTTGTTGGGTGGGTATTTATGTCACTGACTACATATACTTTCTTAGAATAATGACAAGTTGTCTTCTAATGTACTAATACCTTTCCCTGAGATCTTGACATATTAAACTAGTATTTTACAAGACTGTTTAGTCTTTACAGCGAGCCCACAACTATGAACCCAAGCTATCACTATCCCTACTTTTACACGTGGCAGTGTGTTTTATCATATGTTTGTTGAATAAACAAGCAAAAGCAAATAACGACAAGGTGTTCTATGTATGTATGTATGTATTTATTCGCCACTAACAAAAAAATACAAATGTTCAAAGGTAAATGGTAAAAACCTAATACATGATGTTATCCAAAATAGTTAAAAAATAAGACTAAACAGAAACAAAAAAGAACGAAACAAACAAGCGGGACGGTAATCTAGAGAAACGGTGGCAGGGGTAGCATAATACAGATCAGGAAGACCTTATTTTCATTATGGCCCCTTCTTTGTTTTTAAAACTCAGTTCTGGTAAATTTAACATCCATAGCNTGTTGGGTGGGTATTTATTTCACTGATTACATATACTTTCTTAGAATAATGACAAGTTGTCTTCTAATGTACTAATACCTTTCCCTGAGATCTTGACATATTAAACTAGTATTTTACAAGACTGTTTAGTCTTTACAGCGAGCCCACAACTATGAACCCAAGCTATCACTATCCCTACTTTTACACGTGGCAGTGTGTTTTATCATATGTTTGTTGAATAAACAAGCAAAAGCAAATAACGACAAGGTGTTCTTTGTTTTTAAAACTCAGTTCTGGTAAATTTAACATCCATAGCTTCTGTTTCTTTGAATGTTAGAGGAATAGGAAAGGTGACAACATTTAGCAGTTTGTTAATAAATTTCTAAGAAGTTTGTTACCGAGCCACAAGGTATCCACCTATTCCCTGGGGTGTCAAAAAGATTTGGAATCTTACAAAAGAAAAAGCCATTTGCCGGCATCAGAAAAGGTATCTGGTCAAGACAATCCTCGCTGCAACAACAAAGTCCACCTGAAGGGCACAAATTGAGCCAAGTTACTAGGAAATGACGTTACAACCCGATATAAAATTTAATAAATGGTCTTGACATCATATTTGTAATACTTTATCTACACTTGTAGTGCTTTACTTTAAAACATAATCTATAGCAATTAATCTATGCAAGATTGATATAATTTTGAGTACATAGCAGGCTTGTCAGTCTACTGTTTGAAGAGATAATTTCTATAGCAGCATCACAGGTTTTGGACAGGAATTGTCTCATTTGCATTCTCATTTTTATCACAGCAATGTGTAATCAAACGATCCTGCCTGAAAGCTTAAGTTGGGAGGTGAACTGCAAAGTTCATTTGAATCAGGGTGGTTAAACTGTAGGCCTGTAGTCATTGACAACATGTTTACACACTTACTTCTATATCCATTTGACTTCTCAAGTTAGTGAAGCTTTTTTGAATTTGTTAGGATTATTGGTCTTGCTTTGGTACTACATGAAAGTGATTGACTATGATCCAGTCCTATAATCATGTACACCATGAGAGTGTTGGTTAATATTCAATTTTTAATTTATGATGATACAGCATTCTATATTTAGAGATAGGAGACCAGTCACAAGTAGGTCTGCATAAATATTGTATCAAAAGTAGGTACTTTGGATCCCTGTAAGAGGTGCAAAAGTAAGTTTGATAATTTTTAAGGCAGTTTTTTTGAAAAAGACTTATTTTCTCCTGGATTGACCATTTTAAAGTACATTTTGTTGTTTGTCTTAAGACCACTTGTCTATGAGTTTAAATACAAGTCAAAGAGAAGTGAAAGCAAATAAATGCCATATTGTCTCTTGAATAAATGTGTCATACAAAATTCTATGACCAGTGAAGCTTTAAGCATATAAAACTAAAGATGGCAGGTGGATTACAAGGTGGAACATCCCCTCTCCTATGGAAACTAGAAAATCCTAAGTATTGCTTATCACAACTAGTCTCTGAAATATCACAGTCCTTAAACTTGGACAGGAATGTAATTTTTCTCTTCAGCTGCCCTTGAATACTAGAGGCTATTGCAGATTTTGGTCAAGAAGTTTGTGGTTGTGTAGGTGTTGCAAATTGTTCTGTAGTAATTTCCGTTGTATAGTTGGAGAGATCTCTGTTACTTTTAGTTTTGTGCAATGTAGGTTGTTGCTGCAATGGTTGAGGGTTTTGATTAGTATGGGGATTATCAGGTATGTTAAAAACCATGTGCAAAGTTTCTCTATCCAAATCCAGGGTTTCCTCTCATCAGTCTGGGCTGTTGATGGTTCAATAGTGTATCTAATAACTCAGAGAACCTCATTGGGTATTACAGGTCTCAAGGCTATAATTTCAGGTGAAGGCTTTTGGTTTTACTCCTCTATTTTACTGTCTTAGTCTTTCTCAACAATTCTGAAGTCAGATTGGATATAATAATTATGAAATCTTAATTCTAAATTCTTAAAGTTTGCTGATACATTTTAGTTCTGGTCTTTTGTGCAAATTCATCATAATAATACAATAATAGCCTACTTACATGTTCACTTCTGACACCAAGTTACAAGTTAAGGAAATCAAATAAACACCATATTGTCTCTTGAGAAAACATGCATTACAAAGTGCTGTGTGGTCATGTGGAGAGAATGGACAAGAATGCTTGGACAAGTAGATGCAGAACAATCAAGGTGACAGGAACCACTGGCAGAGGAAGACCAAAGAAAACATGGGAGGAAGTGATAAGGATGGATCTGAAACAAAAAGGTGTCAGCAGAGACCTAGTGAAGGATAGGATAACTTGGAAGTCAATTTCAAGAAATCGTCCA
>RDPX01000338.1:359991-392548 GCA_003991215.1 Morbakka virulenta
AACACCTCCAATTGCCTCCAACCCCTCCAATTGCCTCCAACCCCTCCAATTGCCTCCAACCCCTCCAATTGCCTCCAACACCTCCAATTGCCTCCAACACCTCCAATTGCCTCCAACACCTCCAATTGCCTCCAACACCTCCAATTGCCTCCAACACCTCCAATTGCCTCCAACACCTCCAATTGCCTCCAACACCTCCAATTGCCTCCAACATCTCTAATTGCCTCCAACTTTCCTAAGTGGAAGATTTAGCTAGCTCTGTCATTTGCTATGAGCTACTTAATTACAATTTGATCGCTTTCACATTTTAGCAAAAAATGCTGGACCTTAGCAATTTGTTTTCAGTAAAATACACGATACAAAATCATAAAACAAAGCTTTTAACATATAAATATTAATTTAATGAATCACATCTTAATGTATTAGTATTTACAAGCAAATTGTGTCATGATTGTGCTATTTTCTCTTGGCATAAACTGACGACGAGGAGAGTTTTTAGAAAACGAGCATAAATTAGTACAGTTGTCGTAAGGAAGAATTTTAATAAAAAATATTCAGAACATTAAAATTTAAAAACTTAAATTTGTCATTTTATCAACACGTTACAACATGTCAATTTTTAGTATATTTAAAGTACTAAACTATACAAAATATTTTTGAGTCCAAGATATAACACGAAGCCTTGCCACCATTTAAAAAGTAAATGGAAACGCATTTGGTGTCAATAAAGATAGTTTGTACTATCTGAATAATAAAGTCTGAATATTTGTTCCAACAAGGCAACAGTTACATTGTAAACCTTATGTTGTGGAGAGGTAGAATATTGTTATTTTGTACTTCTTAACCACCTAAACTAACTGCTATGCTGCAGTATTTATGTGCAGTACTAATAACCCTTGCCTTGACTGTTTTTTGTCATGCTTTGATTTCGGCATGTGATACACTATTGGATTGAAAGCACAAAATTTAGCATACTTTTACCCCTCTTAACATTATGTTTTTGGTAAATTGTAAAGCAGCTCTCACAATAATCCACTTTCCTCAATTCCTTAGCTGTACCTGAAAGGGCTGATATCAAAACTTACTTCACTTTTCCATACTTCATTTTCTTCTTTGTTTTGAAAATATTACCATTTATTATTGTTATTGTTATTCTTATGGTTCTGGTTATTGTTATAGTTATGGTTATTGTTGTTATTATTGTTATTGTTATGGTTATGGTCATTATAATGGTTATGGTTATTATAATGGTTATGGTTATTATAATGGTTATGGTTGTTATGGCTATGGTTATTGTTATGGTTATTGTTATGGTCATTGTTGTTATTATTGTTATTGTTATGGTTATTGTTATGGTTATTGTTGTTATTATTGTTATTGTTATGGTTATGGCTATTATAATGGTTATGGTTGTTATGACTATGGTTATTGTTATGGTTATTTTTATGGTTATTGTTGTTATTATTATGTTATTATTATTATGTTATTATTATATATTATTATGTTATTATTGTTATTATTATGTTATTGTTATGGTTATGGTTATTATAATGGTTATGGTTATTATGGCTATGGTTATTGTTATGGTTATTGTTATGGTTATTGTTGTTATTATTGTTATTGTTATGGTTATTGTTATGGTTATTGTTGTTATTATTGTTATTGTTATGGTTATGGCTATTATAATGGTTATGGTTGTTATGACTATGGTTATTGTTATGGTTATTTTTATGGTTATTGTTGTTATTATTATGTTATTATTATTATGTTATTATTATATATTATTATGTTATTATTGTTATTATTATGTTATTGTTATGGTTATGGTTATTATAATGGTTATGGTTATTATGGCTATGGTTATTGTTATGGTTATTGTTATGGTTATGGTTATGCTTACGGTTATCTGTATCTGTATCGGCATTGGGATTGGGATTGGGATTGGGATTGGGATTGGGATTGGTATAGAAATAGATATAACTGCTGAAGTTTGACAGCCAATGATCGTTTGCTGAATAATATTTTAGAACTGATTTTATAAGTCTATGTCCACTGAGTTCAGACCTGCGGAATAAATAAATGTTTGCATCTGTGTTTACAAAAACAACTTGCTAAAAGATCAATCTCACAGATTAATATGAAGGACAAAATAAATCATAATAAACAAGTAACAAAAGCCTTTAGAGCAATGTTATTACTACTATTATTAAAGAATCGGTTTTTCTTTCTACCATTTGTTGCATTGAAAATATACCTCCCATCTTATCAGTTGATCACCAATCTAATTTGTATGATGAAGACTTCTAGTTTACCATGATTTTGCGATCAAGTTTCTATCATCTTGTTCAAGCGTTATTCATATTAATTACACTCTTATATAACAGAAATCACTAGCTTTATCTGCGTATTTGGTTCTACCCTTAACTGGGAATGAGAAATTTCCCTATTATTGTTGTTCAAAAGAAGAGTGGCACAGACACTCGTTCTAGTTTAATTTTTCACCAACTTCTTCCTTTAAAAATATCAGGATTTCCTCTTTGTGGTTCTATGTGATTTATTAAAATGGCTACACTGAACGCAGTATTCAAAAGGCCTCAACTTTTAGAATCTTGAAGTTATAAAAACATAAATAAACAAATTAGCTTGCACTTAACAACGCACTTTTGTAATATCTCTAATTTGCCTCAGAATTACGTTTGATAATTTTCACCGTAATCTTATTCATGGAATCCTTACAGACAATAATTTGGCATTCACTTGCTTAATAATTAGTCTTTACATAGATTTTCAAACTTGTACCATCATAAACTTTTTCATTTTACCTACAATTTCATTAATACGCGGCGCTCTTTAGGGTGACTGCTTTATTTAATGACTATTCGGTTTATGCATTAATACATTTATTAAATGTACGCAGGTCGAAGAAAATAAACAGTTTGGGTTTTTACCTCATAATGTGTGTTTGACCAGCGATACAATTCTCTTCTCTGATTTCAAGTTAACGACAATGCTTTCTTTCATACTAGTGGGGAATGAGAACCTGACCCATTTGAGTTGTTTTACCAGATAGTGCTTTGCCGATTAGAATTTATTGAATTGTAACAAGGAATACTATATTCCTGGTCAGGTTCCTGGGTGTAAAAGCAGTTGACAAGTAAAAGAATGTATTTATGTTTCATTGACTATACCAAGATTGTTGGGAAGGTACCGCACAAAGACGTCTGGGAGATCCAGAAGTTAGATCTAGACCCTAAAGAACCTCGAGTGATATGAAACCTGGACGTGGAACAGACTGGATGTTTGAGAATTGATGGTCAACCAAGTCAATTTACAAAAATGAGAGAAAAGTGCGACAAGTATGTGTAATTTGCCTCGATCATTTAAAATTTTTAGTAGTATAATTGTCATGGAAGTAAAAGATTGAAGAGGCTTAGCGCAAGAAATAAAATTTGAATAACCTGCGCTACGTGGATGATAGTGTCCTTTTCGATGTTCAACAAGGAGAGTTCCAAGCACTGCTAAATAATGCAGTAGAAAGGAGTAACAAGAAAGCTTAACCAGAAATTGTAATATGACCGAATGTATTGCAGTTGGTATAGAGAACACAACTAACTGTGATGTTCACATGTAGGACACTACTTTTGAACAAGTAGAAAAGTTTAGGTACCTTTAAATAGAAATTGAAAGTGTGACACAGATATTAGAGAAAATCTGAAATAGCGAAACACGTGTGTTTGAAAGGTTGGCCAATATTTTAAAAAGTCACAAAATTTCAGTGAATACATAGGAAAGAGATGTATCTACAATATGTAGTATAAAGTATATACTACAATATATAGTATAAGTATAGAAATGAAATTTTGACAATTTTCCAGCAAGTGAAGGGTTTTTTAAAGCAGCTGAAATTTTGTTTTACCACAGCATGGTAAGAATATCTTTGACAGAACACAAATCGAACGGAGAGGATACGAGAACAGTAAGTGATGAAAGGTGCCATGAAAAACAGATGAAAAAGGCTTCTTTAGTTTCTAGATCATGTATTGAGAAAGAAAGATTTGAAAAAGCCACCGTTTAAAGGAAGGAAAGAAAAGCATGAAAAGACAAGTGCTGATTTACTTTGGAAGTTTGAGATGTGAGGTGTTAGAGATAGTGGTGGTAAAAAAACTAAAGATAGGAGCGTATAGAAAGTCAAGCTCGTTGAGATCCTGAAAGGATATGATACTTGAAGAGGGAGAATAGTTTGAATATGTGTTTTGAATATTCGAATGGTGACAATGAACAGTTATTGGCAATTATTTTTGTGAGCTAGTTCATATTTACACGAGAACACTCATCAAGACAAGGCATCACTCACCAAATTTTGTCTTTTTATAGAAGTATATTAGATGTAACTTGTTATCCACATACTCTGATTGAATTAAAAATGTTCATCTTTTAGGCACACTTTTGGCATCAAGAAGCAACAGGTAATGGAAGCATTGAGTCGCAGGGTGAGTACTTGTTATATAAGAGCTCTAAAATATTGCCACCACCTCCCTACTTTTGTAGAAATGAAAAACTCGTTGTAGTGTCTAGAGACAAGTATAGTAAATGTCAAGAAAGAAAAAGGTCTTGACTATTTGTGAAAGCTTCTAGAGAAACAGGATAAATGGAAGGAAGTTAGGCGCAGAGGGGTTGGAGTAAAGAAAACAGCCTTACAGAATAACTGAGTTGATCAGTGTTAAACACAGAACTTGTATATTTTCTGACTTCATTGCTGATATTTTTTTTACAACTTTTTGTTAATCATTAGTATAAAGAAGTTTAAGGAATCAAGTTTGAAATAACATATCAAATTTAAATTAAATTTTACAAAAACTTTTTGACTTCTTGAGTTTTGAGACGATTATAACTGTAATTCAGAAGAAAACATTTAGTTGTGAGAGTTCCACAATTTTACAGTCCACAGAATTAAGATGGATAGATAGATAGATAGATAGATAGATAGATAGATAGATAGATAGATAGATAGATAGATAGATAGATAGATAGATAGATAGATAGATAGATAGATAGATAGATAGATAGATAGATAGATAGATAGATAGATAGATAGATAGATAGATAGATAGATAGATAGATGGATAGATAGATAGATAGATAGATAGATAGATAGATAGATAGATAGATAGATAGATAGATAGATAACGGGTGCACATTAATCACACAGATTCATGGGATAATGAGATGAGTCTCACCGCTTACAAGGCGTAAAACCAAGACAGTCCAAAAATACACAGTATTGCTTAGTGCTGATGCTAAGACAATTTTATGTGTTTTTAGTTATCAGTTGTAAAAAGAGAATGCGATAGTCACGAGTTGTTGCCAGAAAATCTGAGCAATGTGTATTCTTTCACACGTTGATAGGCTCCATTTGTAAATTTTGAGAAGAGGATTGTCATTGTAGTGGTGTGTCAAAACTACAAGACATACGGTCACTTGTTATGACTTCCTATTGACTATCAAATTTCCACTTACATTCAGTCTGAAACTATATTATATAGTAATAATGTTTCAACTGTTTTTATTTTCCTATTATTATTTCTACATAAATTTCAGACCTCGCAGTAACTGGTGGTTTACAGAGAATAATTTACATATAATATTATATACTATATACTTATATAGTACTACTATTACTACTTTTACTACTGATTGTAAGGTATTATTATGTAGCTTATTTTTTCTTACCTTAGATCCTTCCATCCTGTGAACATTGGGCAGCAAGGCGGCACTATTTGATTCAGTCATGAGCCAAGGCGTTTGCGTTTTCTAGTAGGATTGCCCTCGACTTTAAGTCTTCTTTATATGTATACTGCGAGATTTTTTCAACTTGCGTGTTTTCCCTCGTCCTGTTGTTGGAATCCAGCAGTCTTGCAAATCTCTCTTCTGGTAGGCGATAGATGTGGCCTGCTAGTTTCCAACGCCTCTCGTGTAATCTTTTTTGCCTTGTTCCTTCAAGGATTTCCTCATTGTCATGTGGTCTCTCCATGTTACTCCTAATATACGGCCCAGATTACGTTGGCGAAACACATCCAAGTTTTCTGAAATCCTCCTGGTTGACTTTTATGCCTTGTAGGCATATATGGCGGTGGTCGCCACTATCGATATGTATAGTTGGAGCTTGATCTGAAGGTAGGTGGTGGTTGTTTTTCCAATTTTTCCCATCCATTGGAAGCTTGGCTTGGCTTTGCCTGGTCTGGCTTGTATGTCTGGTTCCTCATCGCCTGTAGATGTTGTTATCCTACCTAGATATGAGAAGCTCCCTAATTCTTTCAGAGCAATATGATTAATGGTAACAGGCTGTGGTGTGGATTTGGGTCCATACGCATGATTTTTGTTTTGCCTTGATTGATCCAGAGGGCAACTTTTTCACTTTTTTCTTGTAGGCTAGATGTCATTGCCTGGCATGTTTGGTCACTCTCTGCCACTGATGCGATGTCATCAGCAAAGTCTAAATCTGTTATCCTCATGTTTTTATCCCATGGAACCCCGAAGTCTGGGTTATATTGCTATCACGAAGAGGGATGCCGACAGGATGGATCCCTGCCTTACGCCGGACAAGATTTTTCCAGTCCTTTCGTTTCCCCAATAGAGTTTTTTACGCTGCATGTAGAGTTGTCATATAGGCCTTTTATTTTGTTTATGTATTTCGGAGGAGTGTCATAATATTTAGGAATTGTCAAGAACTGTAAAAAGCCTTTTTGAAATCAATAAATTAATGGTCTGCTCTTTTTGAAATTCCAGACTCTGTTCAATGATGTTTCTTAGTGTGAATATCTGTTCACTGTTCATCTGTTATCTTAGGATTTTATTGTCTGCTGACTGAAGTCTTTTAAGTATCAATCGGCTGAAGACTTTCCCCGGGACTGATATTAGCGTAATGCCTCTCCAGTTGTTGTACTCTTTTCAGTCACCTTTCTTCGGTAGTATGATAATAACGCCCTGTTCTCATTCTTCCGGGACCTGTTCTTCCTCAAATATTTTTAAGAGACTAATTAATTCTGTTAGGAGTGCGTTGCCACCATGTTTCAGCAGTTCGCCACTAATACTGTCTACTCCTGGGGCCTTGTTGTTCTGNGACATCTGGTCATGTCACACTTTGTCATGACATCTGGTCATGACAAAGTATATTGCTATCACGAAGAGGGATGCCGACAGGATGGATCCCTGCCTTACGCCGGACAAGATTTTTCCAGTCCTTTCGTTTCCCCAATAGAGTTTTTTACGCTGCATGTAGAGTTGTCATATAGGCCTTTTATTTTGTTTATGTATTTCGGAGGAGTGTCATAATATTTAGGAATTGTCAAGAACTGTAAAAAGCCTTTTTGAAATCAATAAATTAATGGTCTGCTCTTTTTGAAATTCCAGACTCTGTTCAATGATGTTTCTTAGTGTGAATATCTGTTCACTGTTCATCTGTTATCTTAGGATTTTATTGTCTGCTGACTGAAGTCTTTTAAGTATCAATCGGCTGAAGACTTTCCCCGGGACTGATATTAGCGTAATGCCTCTCCAGTTGTTGTACTCTTTTCAGTCACCTTTCTTCGGTAGTATGATAATAACGCCCTGTTCTCATTCTTCCGGGACCTGTTCTTCCTCAAATATTTTTAAGAGACTAATTAATTCTGTTAGGAGTGCGTTGCCACCATGTTTCAGCAGTTCGCCACTAATACTGTCTACTCCTGGGGCCTTGTTGTTCTGGCGTTTCTACATCCCTTCTAGATATGGGTAACATGTCGATTGGTAAAGTGTGTGGTTCGAGTAGGCTTTCCCAGTCTTATTTGGTTTGTGGTTCTGGTTGCTTGAGTACTTTCCGGAATTTCCAATCCAGCTGTCATTTTACTCTTCTTCTGTTGTCAGGTTGCATCCATGTTTATCTTTGATGGGAACAGTCATTGAGCTCTGTGTTTCAGTCAGCTCATTGACAATTTTGTACAGTGCTCGACTATCGTTTCAGTGTTTCTTTACTTATCTGTCAGCTGTTTTGTAGGCTTCTTGGGACGTTTTGTTTTGCTATCTAGTCTCAGCTTGCTGATAGCTTTAGCTTCTCGTCTTCTGTCGATCAAATTCCATGTTTTGTTCCTTCAGCTTTACTCTCCTGTATTCTGTGACTTCTTCGGCACTCTCCTTTATTAGGTATTATTATTATTATTATTATTATTATTGTTATTATTTTTATTATTTTTATTATGAGGAACGTCTAAGGTATTATGCTATGTTTCGAGATTGAAGTTGTGGTAAGTGGGTGTCTATTAACAGATAAAACAGGCAACGGATAAATGCATAAAGTTGCTCATCCGAAAAATACCATGTGAGTATTGAAACATAAAAAGGAGAAAAATGAGTGTTAAAGGCTGAAGAAATTATATAGGTAGAAATGCTTGGCTGAAGAAGCATGAAAGGTTCAGAGAAAAAAAATGAAAAAGTGCAGCATGCTTAGATGGTAGAGGCAATTCGGGCAGTTCTACCAACGATAGGTAAAGAAAAGGAACGATAGTAAGATAAAAGTCACCAAGATTTGAAAGGAACTTTCCTAATTTGTTATCTTTTATATCAAGTGGAAATTTATGCCATTAAAGAGAGATGAAACTAACCCAAGGAAGAAGCACTGAAGAAAAAGGCTAAAGCAATCATTGATTACTATTTTGTTATGATAAAAGTAATAATAATGATGACTAGCTAGAAATTGAAACTGAACTTTGTCATGTCTCTTAAGACCAGTAAATACTGATTTTAATGAATAATAGCCGCGATATGGCCTAACGGGAAATCTTCGCAAATAAAGTGCTAACTCCAAACGCAAACACACATTTTATGTAGTTGTTTTGAAAGTTGTATTCCCTCCTTTATTTTAGGAGTGCTTGGAGTTATGTATGAATATGGCTTGGGTGTAAAGAAAAACGAGAAGTACTCCTTGTCATGTTATAAACACGCATCAGAAGCAGGAAATATCTATGCGACAGGAAGACTTGCCTTCCTGTATTACAAATCCAAGTTATACAAGTCTGCTGTAGATACATGTGAAAGGTAGTGGAGTTATTTTTCTCACTTATGGTCGGTAGACATTTATGCTATTGTTTTCGTCAATAATTATCATTAACTTATTTGCGATTTTACATTTAAGGATGTAACGTCATGGACATTGCATTTAAAAGGGTTTGTTGAAAACGTTATATCGATTATCAATGATATCGATTATAAGGATTAAACAAAATCTTTGGGTAGTCCCATCTTTATCATTGCCACAGTTTTACATACAATATCTGACTTTGCCCGAAATATAGCGTCATTCTATTTTTTATGGAAGACCCCTTACCTTATTGATGTAGGATATTGTGTCGTGAGTGGTAAGCTTTTTCTGAGCTACGTTTTGAGAGAGAATTCTCCCATCGTCAGGCTACTGAAGTAATTAAGGATAGCTAATTTGTACTTTGATAGTACGAACTCACTTGGTGACAGAGATCGAGTTGTTTTGAGGAAATGGCATATTTGTGTTGTGTTTGTTGTGTTTCTTTNCGGGCAGTTCTACCAACGATAGGTAAAGAAAAGGAACGATAGTAAGATAAAAGTCACCAAGATTTGAAAGGAACTTTCCTAATTTGTTATCTTTTATATCAAGTGGAAATTTATGCCATTAAAGAGAGATGAAACTAACCCAAGGAAGAAGCACTGAAGAAAAAGGCTAAAGCAATCATTGATTACTATTTTGTTATGATAAAAGTAATAATAATGATGACTAGCTAGAAATTGAAACTGAACTTTGTCATGTCTCTTAAGACCAGTAAATACTGATTTTAATGAATAATAGCCGCGATATGGCCTAACGGGAAATCTTCGCAAATAAAGTGCTAACTCCAAACGCAAACACACATTTTATGTAGTTGTTTTGAAAGTTGTATTCCCTCCTTTATTTTAGGAGTGCTTGGAGTTATGTATGAATATGGCTTGGGTGTAAAGAAAAACGAGAAGTACTCCTTGTCATGTTATAAACACGCATCAGAAGCAGGAAATATCTATGCGACAGGAAGACTTGCCTTCCTGTATTACAAATCCAAGTTATACAAGTCTGCTGTAGATACATGTGAAAGGTAGTGGAGTTATTTTTCTCACTTATGGTCGGTAGACATTTATGCTATTGTTTTCGTCAATAATTATCATTAACTTATTTGCGATTTTACATTTAAGGATGTAACGTCATGGACATTGCATTTAAAAGGGTTTGTTGAAAACGTTATATCGATTATCAATGGTATCGATTATAAGGATTAAACAAAATCTTTGGGTAGTCCCATCTTTATCATTGCCACAGTTTTACATACAATATCTGACTTTGCCCGAAATGTAGCGTCATTCTATTTTTTATGGAAGACCCCTTACCTTATTGATGTAGGATATTGTGTCGTGAGTGGTAAGCTTTTTCTGAGCTACGTTTTGAGAGAGAATTCTCCCATTGTCAGGCTACTGAAGTAATTAGGGATAGCTAATTTGTACTTTGATAGTACGAACTCACTTGGTGACAGAGATCGAGTTGTTTTGAGGAGAAGTGCCATATTTGTGTTGTGTTTGTTGTGTTTCTTTTCTGTAATAATGGAAGCCATATTGCTGGAAGAGGGTAAGATATGCTGTTGATATGGTTTTTGTGATGCGGGGAATGGGTGATTTCTTTTATTTTTCTTGTTGCAGTATTTATTTCCCTGTCCAGAATATTTTTATTTTCCCAGTCCAGAGTGTGATATTTTGTCCAGCAGTGCTCTGCTATTCCATGACTTTTGGTGTTACCTTTGTAAATAGCTCTCATATGTTCTTTTTTTCTTTGACCTAAGGAATGCTTTGATTCTTCAATGTAGAAGACAGGGCAGTCCTTATAATATGGTCTGTAAACTTTATTGTTTCTCTTTTCAAGCAGAAGTGGATTTTTGGGTTTTGAGAGTATCATCCTAATGGTGGATGTTGTGAAAAGTGAACACTTGATATGATGTCGGAGAGATGATGTCGGAGAGTTCGTCTTAGCTGTTTACTGATGCACTCGAGAAAGGAAGGACATATTTATTTTACAGATTCTTTTTTTCTTCACGATTAGGCTTGCTTGTTTTTCGTAATGCTCTCTACACATCCATGGCATAGTATCCATTGAATAAGAGAGCCTTTTGAAGGTGTCTGTCGTGAAATGATGCTTCTTGCCATTCCAAACAGAGTGATGATAACACTACGACGAGCTGAAAATGAATGATGTCATGCTTTATTAAGGTACTGGTCTACGTGAGTTAGTTTTCCGTAGATAATAACAAAAATGGCGTAGTCTGCTTGTCTCTTCACTAGAACATCAAGGAAAGGCAATTCTCTTCCTTCTTCTTTTTCCATTGTGAACACGACATTTGTGCGAAGACTATTTATATCCCCAAAGCAAGCTTGCAGAAACCTGGAGATAACAATTGGATATGAATTACTTCTTAATTGCCTAAGCTGAAGGCAGATTAGCCCCTAAAAGGTCCCTGAGCTGTTTAATATCGAATTATTGATGTCTGCTTTGTAACCGAGTGACCTTAATTTTCTTTTCCGAGTGATTGGTTTAGGTTTAAGTGACCATTCAAGAAGATATTTTGGAAGACATTTTTACTTGAGATGCATTTGTTTTCTGGAGCATTACGCACTGAAAATCGAATAGTTGATCAACAACTAATCATCTGTTTTTTTAGTATGTGAAGTTATATGAAAAAAGAGGCATTGCCAATGCTAGAACTAAAACATAGATATCACCAATGTCGGGTAGTCACGATATTGAGCTCTTTGCTATCCAGAGTTTCGCTGCAATAAAATGATTTCTGATAACGTTTTGAAGAAATGGTACTGATTTTTACTCTAAGAAGTTATAATGTTGCTTTAGGAAATCATTCTCCACCGAAAGAGTTCCCTCTATTTAATTCCAAGCTAAAATTTAAGAAAACACTCAAAAGGGGAAAGAAAGAGTTTTGAAGACAAGGTAAACTACTTGAGGAACAATATGAAAAGTTTGACAGCCTCAACCAAAAACATTTAAAGGTCTTGAAGGTATACCAAGCAAACAGATAAATGCTGTAAGAGATTATTTTGGCACAAAGCATTTTTAACCTAATAAAGTGGTCCAACTGTGTGAAGGCCATTTTAAATGTATATACACATGTCCTTTTCACATGACATATATACATTAGATTCACCTGACTCCACTCATATCGATTAGAGGAAGTTGTATCTAATATAACAATTGAACTCATAAAAGCTGGGGCAAAATATATATTCCAGCTGCTAAAGATATGTAATAATCTAAGAACAATCATAGGAGAATTCTCCAAAGTTATTGTTGCTATAACACTCTACGTTTTTCACGTTTTGTAATTTTTGCAGAAGAAGCTTCTAAATATTTGTGACTAAAAGTGTGGCTATTTGAATTTCTCTGCTTTACACTTAAAGAAAGTTGGTAGTGACGTTGAAAATCCACCCTGATTCCACTCTCCTAGAAAATCTCGAATTGCTCAAGATAGAGCTGGATGTCTCCTTTAAAAGGCAGGCACTAAAGATAAACGCCAGTAGATATAAGGATTTTAGAAGATTCTCATTTTTTAAAAACAACTGTCTGGAAGCACTAACAGGCAAAGTCCGTCATGATTTTCTTTTAATATGAATCAATAATTTCTTATTCATTCGTGATCCTTAGAAGCAGCAAAACAGTTTTATCAATTAATAATGAAAAATAGCCTTCATGACGATTTTTGTGGAACCAATGTTGTTTGGCCAAGCTAAGGATTAGTTTGTGCCTCTAATAACGGCAAGCAAGGTATATGGGGTGAAGAAAAATGTTTGCTGGTAAGAAAACAGACTTTTGTGGTGAGTAGAAGACTCTGAACTTTAAGCGTTTTAGCTTTTCGTGAACGACTTTTCAGTATTTCGTTAGTTTGAGATTAGCTTAAATGTGATACTTCAGACTTGTGAGACATAATTGAATGATTTACTATACGAAGTCCAGAATATCTAATTTAATTGTGTGTAAGTCAAATTAGTGATTATTAACAGTAGCATTTTGACTGAAATGAATGCGATTTTTTTGCGGTGATTTCTACTGTGATATTTTTAAAAATTCAAATTTTTATGTTACTTGACTTGTTGGTATTTTTTTAACTTTAAAGAATTGTGGATCTTGAAGATGTCAACTCTATTGCAGAGAAAACAGGATGTAGTGAAGCCTACGTGAAGAAAGGACTATCAATGGCGTGCTTCTTGTACGCACGATGCTTCCAGTGTGGCATTGGAATTATTAAGAATCCGGATAAATCCATGTTTTATTACAAAAAGGTACAGTACAACAGATGGCTGATAGCAGCTTTCATCTTGTTGGATTTTTTCTTTCATGCGTTCTAAATTTAAGCGGATGATGGGCATATTTTTTTAGATCAGGAGCTTGCTTTGCAAGGGATGCATGTTGACCCTCCTCACAAGGCGGAAATACTCCTTCATTAGAAGGAACAAACTATTGAATTTGTGCATATTTTAATACTGAGAAAAACAGTGCAAACGAAACTTTCAAATGATAAATATAGAAAAAGAATAAGATCCTTGTACTCTAGTAGCCCCGATCCAAAAAATTCATTCAAAATGAATAATTTATGAAAATAGAGCAATAATACTTTCTGTTGTACATATCAACAGATTTTGGCGTGTCTGGGAATAATTTTAGACAAAAAATGGTTTTAAATTTGTTTTAAGTAATTTTTGTTTTTCACCACTAACTCTTAGTTCCGTAAAAAGGTACAGTTTTTTTTTAATTTTGTGAAATTGTTTGGTTGACTGGGACCTTTACAAGCGATATATGCTGCTTAACGTTGTACATCATTTAATCTGTAATATAATTTTTAATGATTTAGCCCCTTCAACTTGTCTTATCATGGAAAAAATTTTGGTAAAAAAACAAAAATTTTTACTTTTTAACCATTTTTTTGCCGATCAATATTTACTCAAAACTTTTCTTTTCCCAGACCCACTACATTTTCCCGACTTTAAATCCATCTAGCTTACTACTCCTGGGATATTCTCTTCTTCTTTCGTTCTCAACCAAAGCCCCAGACCCACTACATTTTCCCGACTTTAAATCCATCTAGCTTACTACTCCTGGGATGTTCTCTTCTTCTTTCGTTCTCAACCAAACCCCCAGACCCACTACATTTTCCCGACTTTAAATCCATCTAGCTTACTACTCTTGGGATGTTCTCTTCTTCTTTCGTTCTCAACCAAACATTTTACTTAACTTATTGCGGGCGTAGATAGGACTAAACTTTATTTTTTTTATAACTTAATAATAATTATAACACAATTTTTTTGCTTTTCAATAGGTTTCTTTGATACTTAAAAATAATCCTGAAAAAAACACTTTTTTATTAATTTGTGTCTTTACTCGTACAACAACAAACTGAGCATTTTCTTTCGTTCAACCTATTCCAGCTGTAATAGACCAATTTCTGATTCATTCTTTTTTGGTATTAAAATGTAATTTCAACAAGGATTGGATTGGCTTGGTGAGAACGGCTTTGTTACAAAAAATTGATAAGAGAATATAACGTTGCATGAATATTATTATTATGGTAAATATTTATACAGGATAACCATGAGGATAATTTCAGAATGCCTAAAGTCAACGCCAATACAGTGGCTCCCAACACTAAGTCACATTGCACCACCAGAAGTCAGGAGAGAAGGTGCCAATCAATGTTTATGATAAAATTGAAGAAAACAACAGACAACACCCCTCTCAAAGACATTGTTAACAATGCCCCCAAAACAACGAGATTAAAATCAAGAAGAGCTTTCTATCAGTCAGAAATTGAGAGTTTCAACATGACAGAGGTATGGAGAGACTGGTGGTTTGCGAACACACCATCGGGAGGAGAAATTATTAAAGACCCTACTGAAAGACTACCAGTCTTCCAGAATAACACTAGAAAACAATGGGTCTCCTCAAACCGACTGCTGACAGGCCATGGCAGAACATCAGCCAACATGTACAAATGGTGACTGAANAGGTATGGAGAGACTGGTGGTTTGCGAACACACCATCGGGAGGAGAAATTATTAAAGACCCTACTGAAAGACTACCAGTCTTCCAGAATAACACTAGAAAACAATGGGTCTCCTCAAACCGACTGCTGACAGGCCATGGCAGAACATCAGCCAACATGTACAAATGGCGACTAAAAGACACTGCAGACTGTCCCCACTGCAGTGGAACCCAGGAGACTGCAAAACACATCGTCCTCCAGTGCCCAACAACCAGACTGGAGGGAGGTTTTGACACCGTCCTCAACTGTGATGAGGATGTGGAGATGTAGCCATACGCTACTACTACTACTATGCCAGTACTAAAATACTTGTATCGTATAGGTCCTATAAAATCTTTACCCTATGTACGTTGTTGATAATGTACCCAGAAAATAAAGTAATAAAGCATCTGTGTGTTTTTAATGAATTTGTAAACAAGTAAAAAGCTGTCCTCTAGAGGAAGCTGTACATACTGCACGGTTTTAAGTTTTGTCGTAATTTATTTTAAGCTTCCTTAATGCTATATGTATGGTTTCCGAAAATGACATTAAACAACAGAGGTTGATTCGTGTTTTAAATAAATTTATTTGAATTGTTGTGATTATGAAGTAGGATTGAGGTTGCCGTCTGAAATGTAAATTTTTCTTCTCATACTAATGACTTCGACTTCACCCTCGTACCAAATATTCTGTCTCACCCTGACCACAGTTATTCAATCCTTACTGCACCAGTTGTTTTTAACTTGATATGAAATTTGAATTCCGACCGATTGAATTGTTTGCTTTCAACATTCTGTTGTGAACAGCTATATCGATGCAGTGATAACTTAACTAACACAGGTTAAAAAATGTAAACATTCTATCCATAACAACACTCCAATGCTGTTCCTTCCACCTTTTTAACTTTTGATTATTACAAAAGTTGACACAGAAAACGTTGCTCTTTCAAAATGCGTTCTTATGCAAGACCCCATTCCACATGTACTATCTGCTGTTATTAGCTATATGTTGGCTGAGCTTATGTTATCTATATTTTTTACCTTCTTACTTTTCAAAGGGTCATGTCAATCGCCATTTTTCCAAAATTCATCACTCTTTCTACTCGCCACATGATCCTACCATATTACTTCCATCTATTCTCATTTTCTGGAAATGTTATTCTTTGCAACCCCGTACAGCTTTTATTCTTTGGAACCCCGTACAGCTTTTATTCTTTGGAACCCCCTACAGCTTTTATTCTTTGGAACCCCGTACAGCTTTTATTCTTTGCAACCCCCTACAGCTTTTATTCTTTGCATCCCCGTACAGCTTTTTTTCCCCTTTGCAACCCCGTACTACCTAACGATCGCTTTGTGCACTTTCCTCTTAATTAGAACAGGAAATCAACGATTACCTGGCACACCATTTGTCCATTTTTGGCTGTTTCTTCTCGCTCAGATTCTTTTCTTCACCTACTATTAACTTTCTCTGTCATCATTAAATGTCAATCTGAGGTATATGTATGCAGTAGCTTTGTTTGCAATTATTTTGTACAGGTACACCGCACACTTTACTGCCTTCTTTTCCATAGCTCAACTTTACCTCGTCAGCTCCTCTCCAACAGATTTTTAATAAAGAACATTCAAATACAGCTGAGTTGTGAAAATATCCTTTGAAACAGAGCACGTTAGCACAATTATGAAATAAAACTATTGAATAGGGTCTAAAACAATTTATTCATTTGAACCAAAAGTTGTATTAGAGTATAGCTACGCTTGTAAAGAAACTACATGAAACTGTTAAGTTAGGTGAGAATGTAAGAGTAAGGGTTGAAACTAACGAAAACCTCACCCCCCCCCCACTGTACATGTTTCTATGGGAGTAAAATTGGGGATTTTGATATTTGGTCAAAATTTGATAGTTTTTAATAACCTTTATCAAGAGTTGATGGGATGGAAAGCGAGAGATTGTTGCTTTTTCAAGAAAAGAATCGAATCATTCACTATATGAAATTTTCTTACTGCTAAAATTCACTTGCGCGAAGTATAAAACTATCGAAATGATAAAATTATAAAATTGGTTGTTGAGGAGCTTAACGATGGCGACTAAGCAGGAAACATGATAAAAATCACACGTTTCGAGGTAAGACAAAGAAGAAGGGTTGTTCAATGGTTTCTTTAGTTACTCATAAATATACAAATGACAGTATGTGCTGTTCTGACGAATCTGACACTAAATGAATATAATATTAGAAGATTAGCACTTCATAACATGCGGTGATAAATAGACTTTATAAATTTAAATATTGTCGTTTTGAATTAATTTGGCAATTGGTCAATTTTACCAACAACTAATTTTTATGGGAAAAATTTCTTTTCCTGATTTTTGTTTCTAGATAAGATAGTCATAGGCTTTTACAGTTGCATAATTTTTCACAAAATATATATCTTGCGTCTTTCCCCAATCGAATGAATTTTCTATGAAACCCAAATCTGCTCTGTACAAAAGCATCGCATTTTGCTTCGTTAACCAAAGTAGTTTTAGTTTGTGTAATCATAAAATCATTATTTTCTGAAACATAAAAGAAAGTAAGTACTATGATTTTTCCTAATTCAAACAGTAGTTACTTTTATGTGTGGTCACTGAAACTATTACACGTAACTCTTTTCACTTTGTAGTATTCATCCAATACCCCATCTGTAGTTATGTTCATTTATTATTGTACTTATTTCTGTCACCTGTATTTTTACATTCATTCTTCACTTTAATCCAATACCTAATTTATTACCTTTTATCTTGCAGGCAGCGTCATATGACTTCGATATCACATCCTGGATGCAGTGTCTTCTGGCTCATAACGTAATATAATTTTACACATCGGAACTTTAATCCAACCTTTATTAAAGGAATGCCAGAACAGTTTATTTTGTTGGGGTTTTTTTTGGTTGTAAAAGAATAAATTAATGTTGTTATTTTTTGTGTACCACTGTAATATTTTTCAAGTTTTTAGCAGAATTAATAAGATATTTTTATAGACACACTTTCTAATAGATTACCCGCAAAAGAATATTCCCACTGTCGGATTCGGTATTGTGAAATTGTTGTATCTATTTTTATATCCATACATATGAGAATCATTATTTTTGTCAATTCAAATTTGTTAAGCTTTTGTATAAATGATAATAGAAAACGCTTACTTTTACATAATTATTCTCACTTTCTTCTTGTCATAGTACAAATATTGTTGATTTTGTTTTCTTGTTGCAATTTGTTGACATAGCGAAAAAATGCAAAAGACTCAAAAGTATAAAAGCGCTTCATGGCAGTTTTACAAAAAACACGTTTATTGCTTGAAGGGCATACAACATTCAAATAATGAACAAGCTACACGTTTGGACAAAGGCAGATATATACAATAATACAAAGCACTATTCTAGCAATACCAATGATTTTTACATAAAAATTGAATTTGGGAAACAAATTCGTGTAAACTCGTGCAGTGTTTGATTTTACTACAACTTTATGCACAATTTCTCACACATTACAAAGAAATAGCAGAATTTCTTTTTTCGTTGATAAGGAATTCTGCAAGAAGAGCCCTTACGCATTTTCTGTCCAAGCTTTTATAATTTGTAGCTAAATGTGAGAAAGAAATTTGTAGCCCATACAGTAGACATACTTTGAAAGATGACACTAAACTCTGCTAACGTTAGTATGAACTATATTTTCATTGAGCTTAGGGTCAACTGTCAAGAAAAGAAGTTGACGATGGCTTTGTGGCTATCATTTTATAAGTACATCAACAGCCTACACTCAAAATTCACATTTAAAATGGAAAAAGAAGAAGGAAGGCAGCTACCCTTCCGTGATGTGTTAGTAAAGAGGCAAGCAGATTGCACCCTTTTTGTTACAATCTACAAAAAGGTAACATTGATCGACAAAAAAAAATATGTCCTTATCTTAGGTATATTTCAGGTGAATGATATCATATTGTGCATGGTTATTCTGAAAATCACAACTATCTTTACCCATCACATCCACTTTTCTTACTTTTGACACTGGAATTTTTAACAAGTTTAGTAAAACTGGGCTAGCTTTTACTATGTTATGATTGGTTTTTTTCGATAATATTGATTTTGCAAATCGATGCAAAGTTTATTTCAAATGGTCTCCAACGTTTTTCAAAGTCAATAAAGCAATCTCTTTTGGTACAAAAATTATGTATTGTTTATATAACCATGTATAATATACTATAGATATATTTTAAAATCTTATTGTAAACGACACCGCTAATTTGACAGAAAGAAGTAAAAAATTGCGTTAACTACCGATAAATAGCTCCAATGAACAGCCTCGTATTCATCAACACCCAGTCAAAGAAGTAACTTTAATTTGTGTACAAAGCACAAGGTTGTTGTGTTGTTCAAAGAATATGGTGAACTCAGCATCTCTGTTGCGGTAGAACGTGACATTTGTTTTAGTTGCTAACAAATTTCTCTCGTAAAGGCATGATGCTAACATCTCTGCTGACTCTTGATAAATTTAGGTCTCACATTAAATCACTCAGTTCATCTTGAAAGAACAGTTTTGCTTCATTTGTTGATTCAAAACAGTCAAAACAACGGTCAGTTTGACTGTTATTAAAATTAGGTTTAGAATCGCTTTCAGTCAACTCCTGGTTCTCCTGTTCTTGTACAAGTCGTGAGATTTAAGGGATGGTCAAATGCCAAGGAATAGGAATAGTAAAAACTCAAACTAGTCTGCTGTGTGATTTTGAGGCCTGAAGGAAGATGATGGTGAAAACATTCGATTGGTCTATTTAGAACAGGTTGTAAGACACAGCATACAAGTATGTTGAGAAGGCCAGAAACGTAAAAGAAAGGGTTGAAGTTGGACATTAAAAACTTCCAAATAGAGAGGGATAAATCAAGAGCGAAGTTTGCAGTAGTAATGTCTGTGAAAGGAATAGGTTCTGGCCAACAAGTAAAATGATGCAAGTCATTATGTGTGAACAAAATTTCTAGCAGGAAGCGCAACCATGATGTCAAGAGGAAATTAACGAAAGAGGCTAATATGTGTTGCTAAGGTTCGGAGTGCATTTATGATGTGACAGTGAACCTTGACGTTTTGCCCTGGAATCCAGGATTTTCTCAAAAAGTAAACACTGTTTTTCATCCAAGGCCACACAGCGTTACCTGTTGAGTTTTATGATGCACGGATTACGGAGTTAGAAAAAGAATAAAGTCGTGTCAAAGGAAAATGAAATTGTCTCTTGCTGGGAGGAGCAACAAATCAATTAAAAATTAAAGAAAAGTGGCATAATTAGGTATGAAACGCCGCTAAAAGTTAATAACGTAATTTATGGAGTTCATGTGAGAGATGTGAGAAATGAAAATTCTTAAAAAGTAGTGAATATTGTCAGTTAGAGGAATGATGCCCTGATCTATGATAATTTGACTAGGTGAAAATTAATGAGAGGTCTCCGCAGTCCTCCGGATTCGCTCCAACTTGCCTCATGTCTTCCCTTACAACATCTCTCCATCTCAGCTTCTGCCTTCCTTTGCTCCTTTTCCCCTGAACTGTCTCCTGCCATACTTGCTTTATTGGGTTCTCCTGGTTCCTCCTCATTACATGCCCATACCACTTTAACCTTGCTTCCCTGGTCTTCCTGGATATATTTGGCACACCGACAAACCTTCGAATGTCGTCGTTGGTTCGGTGTTCCAGAAGCGATATACCACATATCCACCTCAACATTTTCATCTCTGTCACTTCAAGGGCCCTTTCCTCTGCCTTTCTTAACGCTGCTATCTCTAATCCATACAGTAGCACAGGTCGTATGACTGCTGTGTAGATCTTGGTCTTTAGCTTCAGAGGCATCTTCCTGTCGCAAACTACCCCGCTAACGTCTCTCCACTTTCTCCGAGCTCTGCTAATCCTGGCGTCTATTTCTTCCCGACATCCACCCTGCTCTCATAGAATTGAGCTGAGGTAGCAAAATCTTCCCACTTGGCTGATTTCAACATTCTTTGTGTCCTTGATGCTCACAACTTGTCTTGCTTTGCTTGCCACCATCACTTCCGTCTTCTTGCTGTTGACTTTCAGTCCCTTCTTTTCCAATTCCTCCTGCCACAGTTGAACCCTTCGCTCAAGCTCTTCCTTGCTCTTGGCTGTAATAACGAGATCATCAGCGTACAGTATTTCTTCGGGGATGCCGGTTCGACTCTCATTCGTAATGTCAGCTAGTCGAACTCGAGATCACTGAGTTCTTGATCTATGANCTTCCCACTTGGCTGATTTCAACATTCTTTGTGTCCTTGATGCTCACAACTTGTCTTGCTTTGCTTGCCACCATCACTTCCGTCTTCTTGCTGTTGACTTTCAGTCCCTTCTTTTCCAATTCCTCCTGCCACAGTTGAACCCTTCGCTCCAGCTCTTCCTTGCTCTTGGCTGTAATAACGAGATCATCAGCGTACAGTATTTCTTCGGGGATGCCGGTTCGACTCTCATTCGTAATGTCAGCTAGTCGAACTCGAGATCACTGAGTTCTTGATCTATGAAACGTAGGAATGCGCATGCTTACATGTTTAGATCAAGAGGCATGCTGAAGAACTTTAGTTCGTCTTTTGGTTACCAGAAGGTTTGATAGGACCTTGATGATTAACACGGACAAGATTGACTTCAGAAAAAGTAATTGTGAGGCTCCGTGATCAAGGCTGGAGAACTTTAATAGGGATTGGTGAAAAACAAATCACGAGTCTTGTCTTTGCCAAGATTAAAAAGAAGGCTGCAATCTATTATTTCTTTTCAGTACCTAACCTTTCACAAGATAAAATGTAACAAGAGAAAATTAAATCGTACATTGCAAAACAACAAAATCCGAGTGAAATTGGGTGGTAAGCTAGCAAAATATCTAAGTACTGGTTCCATGATAAAATTTCGTTTCTTTTCTCTGCAACAATTGGAGGTTCCCCTGTATTTATGAAATCCCACAATAACGATTGGTAAAAATAAAAGAAAGGCCCTAATTTATAAGTTTTTAAAAGTTGATTTCCTTTCAGTACAATTGATCTGTGAGAATTTTCAAACATGGAAAAGTCTAACTGATCTTTAAGCGCTCGTTACAAATGAACTAATCTAGGAATATACTGTAGCACTAAATAAACTGAGTTACAATAAAACGATAAATGTTTTTATACAGGCTGTAACTAAATATATAATAAAGTTCAAGTATTAAGAGTGACTTTACCTTGTCTAACCGTGAGTCTCCCTCTTCGAAACTAGCAATATTCTTCTACAAAACCTGACATTTCTACTCTACACGTATTTACATTTAAAAGACAAGAGGTAAGTGAACGTTGTTCGACTCCTAGTGATCATAAGATAATCTGGGTTTAGCCAGTTATCATACGATAATATTTTGATTAAAATATCTATTTTTCAAAGTTAAATTTTGGAGCCCTGTTGTCATTTGTTACAAACATCGTGGTTCTCCTAATTTTCGTAAGTCTATCCAAATACTTCATCAACAGGCTTCTTGTAGAGGATTCACTTCGGTTGGCAAGGAACCCGATGAATGAATTCTACAAGTTTTTACTGGCTCCTGTAAGCCCTGTTCCATATACACTTAAACTACATTAAATTTGGCA
Source organism: Morbakka virulenta (assembly GCA_003991215.1). NCBI lineage: Eukaryota > Metazoa > Cnidaria > Cubozoa > Carybdeida > Carukiidae > Morbakka > Morbakka virulenta. The sequence goes on from RDPX01000338.1 coordinate 382,724, forward strand.
AGAGTTTTACTTTTAATGGTGATTGTTGTGATAATATGTTACACGGCACAACGCTAAGCTTATCCAGTACCCCAATCTTAGTTATCGCCAGCCGAACGATAAATAGCCACAAGCTCTGTTTTTACGTCATCAGATATAGAAGATTCTGATTGGCTGAGATTATGATGTTGGCTGGTACCCCCGTCAAAAACATTTCTCTTTCTTACATTAAAAAGATTTCAAAGTGGACACAGAATAGAATATAGGTTACAAAATCCCAAACACAGATAAGAATCGTATGATGTTTTAAGTCGCCTGAAAGAGACTGTTTTGAAGTGTCACCTAAGTCTCTCTTTGTGAAATACTGGAAGTCATTAATGATTTATCTGTTTTCGTAGCTCACAGCTGTTCAACTTCAGTCGAAATTCTCTGCCATGATGTCATCTAACTTTATTTGCTTTAGTTTACAAAAATTATCCACATTTTCATACTCCATCATTTTGCTGTACTTACATATCCAGTAGCTTTTTATTTCGCTTTCAGTTCCTAAAATGTTTTGAGATAAAAAAAGTGATACAAGCCCGTGGAAACTAGAAACGTAAAAATAGTATCTACCTAAGGTGCAGAACGTTTAATGATAGCTGCACACTGAGCTATTTTACATTGAGCACTTGAAACGATGTGTATCATTTATTTGTCAAGAAACAATTTCTGTGAAACAAGTGTCAAATAATAAATGGCACTATAAAACTGGTCATATTAAGAAGAGCAGTTTCAGTAGGAAAGCAAGAGAAAATGAAGTTGCATAAAGTAGATCTGGGCTTGTAAAATAATTATACCTCCCTATTTTTTTTTCCGTCTTTCTCTAGTTAAAATAATATACAATAATAGTAGATGAAAGACGTAAAGCTAAAAGTGAGAGACAGAGAGACAGAGAGACAGACAGACAGAAAAAGTAAGAGAGTGAAAGAGATAAAATAAGTTTCACAACTTAGGTAGAGAGACCAAAAGCTTGATTTTTTAAATTTTTACTTGATGTTCATTATACCTTTTGCACCTACCGTTAATCCAATTCCTGGTTTGTAATAAAATCTTCTAAAATAAAAGATAAAATTAAACAAGGATACACTGAAACATGTTTCAGGGATTGTGAAACGTAATTNCTTGAAACGATGTGTAACATTTATTTGTCAAGAAACAATTTCTGTGAAACAAGTGTCAAATAATAAATGGCACTATAAAACTGGTCATATTAAGAAGAGCAGTTTCAGTAGGAAAGCAAGAGAAAATGAAGTTGCATAAAGTAGATCTGGGCTTGTAAAATAATTATACCTCCCTATTTTTTTTTCCGTCTTTCTCTAGTTAAAATAATATACAATAATAGTAGATGAAAGACGTAAAGCTAAAAGTGAGAGACAGAGAGACAGAGACAGACAGACAGAAAAAGTAAGAGAGTGAAAGAGATAAAATAAGTTTCACAACTTAGGTAGAGAGACCAAAAGCTTGATTTTTTAAATTTTTACTTGATGTTCTTTATACCTTTTGCACCTACCGTTAATCCAATTCCTGGTTTGTAATAAAAGCTTCTAAAATAAAAGATAAAATTACACAAAGATACACTGCAACATGTTTCGGGGATTGTGAAACGTATTGAACTTGAGATAAAAGCCCTTGGTAAATTGGATACCTATCCCCTACTGCTTTTTCTCTAACACATTGAAAGACAGTAGAATCAAGATGTAACCAGAAAGACAGGTTTACAAATTGCCATCTTTTGAAGCTTATCATCAAAAGCATGTCGTCTACAAAATGTCAAGCAAAATTATTTTCCTAGATGACTTGCATAACCTTTGAGGGTTAGATATTTTAAAAGTAGAAATAAATTGAGAGGCAAAGAAAGTACGAAACATTAATTACTACATAGCCTATCCTTAGGTTTCAACTAACCCAGGTTTCATTTGGATTAAGATGACGTACTTTGTCGCTATCTTACATTTTACAGGTTTTTTGTTATAACTTTACTTCTCTAATGGTCCTCTTCTAGTGAATTAATGAAATATGGGTTACTCATAACCCCAGATACTTTCTTTGTTAAGAGGGTAGTGTATTATTATCTGGAGGAGGGATTGATCAGAATTGCTAAGCTGAGTCCTACACTGTTGCATTATAATAAGATGATATGTTAAATTCCTACTTTTTCCCTTCAATAGTTTTTACCTCATGCCCATACAAGTAGCAAAATACTGTTTTCATTAAATTTAGCGATGGTACAATGAGTACGAAATTGTATGTGCTATTTTTGCCCGAGGAAGGAAGGGACCATTGGACCAAATGAGCTTGGTTTACTTTTTTCCGTCAGAGTTTGTCCAACATATATATAACTTTATGATGGTACTACTTTTTGTGAGTGAGACCCTTTTGAAGATAATTCTTTTAGTCACCGATAGTAATATGTTTCATTTTTCCAGTTTATTTTTTTTAGATATTGGTTGACCTACTACTCTTAAACCTTAAGCTCAAACCTTACTGAAGTCTTGGTAGAACAAGGTCAAAGGCAAGCAATGTACCTTATTTTTCTGGACCTGAAAAATTTAAGGAATTTCTTTTATAACTTTTGGTAAAATAAAGGATATTCTATTCTTTGTGGTGCTGACTTTTGCTGTGCCTTCTTCTTCTTCTTCCTTTCGGCTTCTCCCATTTAAATGGGGTCCCTGGACCGGACTCGCCTTTTCCCTTTGTCACCAGCGTCTGCCACTGACAGGCCAAACACTTCCATTTCCTCGTTGGAATCGGAGATTCTTCATTTTGGACGTCCTCGCTTTCTTTTTCGAGGAGGTCGCATTTTCATCACCCCATTTCCAACGAAATCCTCTTCCAACCTACTGACATGTTCGAACCATCTCAGTCTTGATTCTCTGTTTTTTCTCCCAACCTAGCATTCACTCCAAGCTGACCCCTCACTGTCTTATTTCGGATCCTGTCCCGTCTGGTCTTTCCCATGGCAAACCTAGACATTTTCATTTCATTTACATCTATCTTTTTTTTCTTGTTGTGTGGTCATTGCTATTGTTTCCAGGCTTTATACCATCCCGAGTCTAACAACTGTTGGATGCACCTTACCCTTGACTTTTCATTGGCATACTTCTGTCGTAACGGGACCTCACCGACGTTCTTCCAATTATTCCATCCCACTTGCACTCTTTTGTTTAATTCTCTGTCACAGCCACCAGTACTCTCAATCGTTGTGCCTCGACCCACAAAATTATTAATTTATAGTTCCCCAAATGTTTTTAAAGTATCAATCATGCTGATTAAAAATGCGTGATGTAAGAAATGAAAAAATCATGTTATACTAGAGCTTGGTGAAAGGTTCACGCCATATGGCAATATGGAAATGTAACCTTTGTGGTTACAAGTGAGGAATAAAAAATCATTTTGAGAAACCAAGTTACTCGTTGTCATTAAAGATGTTCTTTATTCGTGACACAAAATGTTTTTCAGACAAACTTTTTTTTAATTTACATATGGGTTACATTTGTTAATATTTGTGTGGTTGGACATGTGGTATTCATTATTTGACACCCAATTTTTCTTTCCATTTTTAACATCATTACACCAACAAGAATATTGTCCATGATCTCATACTGCCAACTCCCTTTTGAAGTTATAGAAAACTACTCGTAAGCCTAAGCTCTAGTTGGTCGATACATTGTCACAGATTTGTGAAGGCCTAAATACATGACCCCTTCATGTGATAAGTACGATCACACAGATTATACTCATATAGAATGATGTGTGTGGGCAATTTGTGAAGACATCTACAAAAATGTTAAGAGTAGTAAGAACTAAAAAATGTAGGAATGAGGAGATTTTGAAAAGAGAGGGATTGAAGAAGAATTGCTGAATGTAGAAATAAATCCAAAGCCTTTTCTAGGAGAATGCTATATAAAAAAGTGAAAGGTTGACGAAGAAGATTGAAACCTCGCAACTGGTATTAGTTATCTTGACAAAAGTCCACTTGTGAGATTCACATTTATCCAAGTACTTTAATTCTTGGAAATTCATTGTTTAAAAATGGCAGTTTGGATTAATGGAAATTGATCTGACTGGTATTAATGGTATTTTATTTCTTTTCAAAATTTATTTCCTGTACAAGATACATTACTGTTCTTTCATCAGAGTCAGGAAGAGATTTTGCAAGGAATATCCTACAAAGTAGATATCTTTATAACTTTGTGGACAACTTTCTTAATTTCTTTTGAAAGGCTTCTAATCTTCTGTGCTGAAGCATTCCCAGAAGAAGCTGTGCTTCCGTAACTATCAGGTTGACAAAGTTTAAACAACTTTTAAAATTTTTCCGCACTCTCACTGGAAGACCTTTTCAAAAAAGCAAGATATGCGTTAGGGTGCTCAGGGGAATTCAAAATGAATACCTGTACTAATAATGGAGAAAGATCTGCTAAAACTGAGAATAGATATTACAACTAAGGATGTTTGCTCTGTGAGGAAGTAAACAAATAAAGAAAATGTGAATGTGTACTTGAAGTCAGGATTTTTTTAAAAAACGATTGATACTCACAAAGAATGAGAGTATGTACTAAAAATGAGGAAAATGTTAATGACAGTTACTTCAGTTTTAGAAAAACGTTGTACGCAAGGGAATATGTCTAATGTTTAGCACTTTCTGGAAATAAAGACGTCACTTAGACAAAGTGCAAAAGAGCTACAATGCAGATAAGCGCAAGCATTGCGTCTGTGACATAAAATAGCTAACATAATTTTTAAAAGTGACGTGGTTTTGCTATTCTTTTAGTCAGGTTTAAAAAAAGCAAATGAAGGATAACCTTTATTATCAAGACTGCAAATTACTTTAATTACCATTGCTTAAAAGGATTGAAAGGAGAGTAATAGTTAACGCTATGCACCGAGTAATTAATAATATTGACCTTGTGCGTAGGAAAAATAAATATATAATATATAATTACCGTGCAAGTGAACAACGTATTTAAGCTGCCTTGATATTGCAGTTCAAGGCCTCTAACCTCTAACCTTGATATCAATGAGGTCAAAGAATACCAACAGTAGCACCTACCCTGACACAATATATTTAAGACATAAGGTAAAAAATAACACCCTGTCCTATATGTAAGTTATATAGTTAGGTGTTGCGGTTGACGAAGATCAGTTCCTTGTAAAAATAACTATTTCTCACTGTGGATGGAAAAGTGAAATATTCTATTAATTAAAACGAGCTTTATTCATATTGAAAATAATACAATTGTTTTGAAAATCACCCTGTATTAAGTAGTGTAGTTTATTCCAGAATTGATGCCTTTTACACTTTTTTGAAAAAAAAAAGATAATTCTCATTGTTTTTTGCCTGGTATTCACTGACATGTATACCTTTCCCATTCTACCTTTTATTGCTACTATATGTCACAGAAAATTAGGAGTTTTTATCTTTTCTCATCCATTACTTTCATTGGAACTCCTATTTCTATCTTTCTTTAGGTATAATATTGTTTATAAGTGAAGGAAGCAGTTCGCTAACTAGAATATAAAATTGGAAACATAGTAAATGGAAAGTTAGGTAAGCTTTAAGACATAGTTCCTGCTGGGCTTTCATGCTAAGGTGCCTTAGTTTCACAATAAATAAAGCTGACACGGCCTAAGAGGTGGATGGCCAAACAATTTCTTCACCTGTTATAGTGGAGGACATGACACAAACCTTCACGTGGTGTCCTCTGCTAAGTCGAACGGCTTGCTGATTGTGTCAACCACTCGAACTAAAGTTAAGTGTTCACTTCAGCAATATATTTTAACATCATGATTACTTTCCCGAGGAGCCTTGGCTTAATGGTTAGTGCAACTGCATAGTAACCGAGAGTTTCGGGTTCGATTCCCCGAGCTGTCGAGGAGAATTTGGAACTTTGCAAAGAAAAAAAAATTCATGATTACTCTCCCATCAACAGCAATTCATCAAAACTATGGGTTCTCTTTCAAAACCAGCGTGCTCAATACTCCCCTGTAACATCGAAGGATTTTCTGACCGGAAAAATGAAATACTGGCCCAAATATCGGCAAGTTATGATATCGTTTACGTACAGGAGACGCATCGAGACAAAAGCATATTTAAAAGGGAAAACTCTGGCCGCGGCAATCCCACAAAAACAATATGAGAGTGTAGTATTTACCAAACCTTCCTTACCCATTGAGCCAGCCTATACCAACAGCAGTGATAATTATTTGAAACGATTACTGTGTGCCTGAAAGATCTGGCAGTCACATCGACCTACAAAACACCCAACAGCTGCTTCCACCTCAATGAGCTACTGACAAACTGTAAACGGAAATATCACCTAACTATCGGTGACTTTAATTCACAAAGCACATTGTGGGGTTATGGAGGGACCAACAACGATGGCACAGCAGCAGAGGCGTGGGCAGAAGCCAAGGGACTAACACTTGTTCACGATATGAAACAGCAATTTTCATTTTACAGCTCTCGCTGGAAAAGAGGTTATGACCCTGACATCGGGTTCATCAGTTGTAACATAAGCTCAATGTTAACAAAGGAAGTTCTTGAACCAATGTCCCACAGTCAACATCGACCTATTGCCCTATCCTCCATTGCCACCAATTAATGTACGACACACTCTATTCCGCAGACGCTTCAATCTAACAAAGACAGATTGGCCCAGTTTTGCCGAGCAAGTAGACATGAAACTTTCCATCTAGGAGAGGAACTACTTGAAAGTATAGCCTAACGACGCAGAGTAAGCTGGCAACGCATGATAGAATCAACTAATCTGACTAATAACAGCAAAAAAGCCTGGACTACCATCAAGAGGCTTGGGAAGGCACCACCTCAGTAAAACTAATATCTACTATCACAACAAACTAGATTGCTACTCAACTTTTACTGAATGGGAAACCTACACACAGAGGACCAGCAGGGGATTATCAGAGATACAAAATCCCATCCAGTACCACCAACTCAGACGGAGCTCTCGTGAAACCATTTAATTTGGATGAACTGGAGAAGGCTCTGAAATTACTGAAGAATGGCAAAGCAGAGGGCACTGATGGCATTCTTGCAGAGTTTTTGAAGCATATCCGCCTCAGTACTAAAGGGTGGCTATTGGACCTATTCCAAGACTGTGTGAATGGCAAGAGAATCCCTCAACAATGGAGGCGATCAAAAATCATTGTTGTCCTCAAACGGGAAAAGATCCAGACAACTCCAAGAGCTTTAAACCACTCTCTCTACTAAGTATTACATACAAACTATTTAAACTCATGATACTTGGAAGGATTAGGACCACCATCGATGAGAAACTCATCCAGGAATAGGCCAGCTTTCGCCCAGGACGTTCGTGTTCAACACAACTCACGAACCTGACGCAGCATATTGAAGATGGTTACCATGAAAAACTCATTACCGGAGCAACATTTGTCGATTTACCAGCTGCATACGACACTGTACAACATCAACGGCTCATACACAAAATTTGGACCATCACAAATGATGTGGACCTGTGTCATACAGTGCGAGGTATGCTGGAAAATAAACGGTTCTTCATTGAACTTAATGGTCAGAGAAGCAGATAGCGCACACAACGTAATGGTCTACCACAGGGAAGTATTTTATCACCTCTCCTCTTCAACATCTACACAAATTATTTACCTTTACCAAGTGAATGCAGGCGTTTCATTTATACAGATGACACCTGTATAACAATTCAACAGTGGTCTTTCACTAAGATCAAAAACACCCTCGAGAACGCCCTGAACCAGCTCACTGGTTATTATGAGTCCAAAGACTTGAAGCTAAACCCAGCTAAAACCCATGTTTGTGCTTTTCACCTGAAAAATCAAGAAGCAAAGTGCACTCTCAATATTACATGGAACCAACAGCCACTGGAGCACGCAAAGTAAAGATCTCCTTAAGGAATAATCTGTTGCGCAAGTTGGCAACCTCCAAGTGGGAAGCCAACCCATCAACACTGCGCACCATTGCTCTGCTTTAAGCTTTTCAGTCTGCGAGTATGCATGCTCCACCTGGGAAAGATCAACGCATGCTAAGCAAGTGGATATTTCACTCAATAACTCTTGTACAACAATTACAGGGACAACACGATCCACACCAGTTCATACTCTGTATGCTATGTCAGGCATAGCCCCACCACATGTGAGAAGGATATCCGCCTCTAATTGGAAACGATTAATATAAATCACCGATGAGTGTCACCCGTTGCATAACCATGGACCACCTCTAACTCGACTGAAATCAAGACAAGGCTTCCTGACCATACCAGATGGAAATATCTCATCTTCTTGTCTGTTCAACGTGGCGCAGTCTAAACCGGCTACGTACTGGTTCCGGTAGATGAAAATCTCTCACGAAACGAATAGGATTATCAACATCTGACACCTGCAGCTGTAACACCACACAGACTATGGACCACCTCCTGCAATGTCTTGACGCCCCAAATTGCCACTTCACTAACTTAGAGGAGCCCACACCATAGGCAATATCATGTGCCCGCTACTGGGCAGAGAAGCTGTAGCCGAGACACGAAAACGAACAAACCTGTTATAGTCCCCAGCTTTTGCAACATATACATATCTGGTTGTTAATAGAGACAGCTTTTGGTAACAGGTAGAAGAGAAGAATTTAAAGCGCCAAATTTAGAGCGCCAAAATTAAAAGCGGCAAATCAAAAGCAGCAAATCAAAAGCGGCAAATTAAAAGCGGCAAATGCTTGTAAACGTATTGAACATACCGACTTCCTTTTTTCCCTGACGTCATAAGGAAGAATTAAGCTTGTGAGATTTGCTAACTTCAATCAATTTTGAATAAAAAAATTGCAGGGTGAGACTACCGAAGAACTACAAAGAAGAAGCTTGAAATATTAAAATGAGCCAAAAACATAAAGGGATGAGTATCGTTCATTTGTTTGGAGCTAGAGAAAGATGGCCGATTTCATCGCCAAAGTCAAAATCGGAAACAGTAGATGACGATGATGATGAAAATGATGAAAACGATGAAAAGTGTATTAAGATTTTGAATAAGTATATTAAGCTTAGATTTTGAATTACGTTTTGAAACGTAGTTTATCCAATCAAAATCGTTTTCGTACTCACAGGACCCATGTAGGGTAGGCATATGGTGACATACCTCTTCATTAGAGTGACACTCATGATCAAAAAATACGTGACCAGTTTTTAAGTCAAATGCTGTGTAAATGTGTTGGACTGGCTACCGACTTGCATTTGAAGGAGAATCCTATTGTATCCCAGCAAAGATCATTATCAGCAGTGGATATTATTCATATTCGCAATCTCTTGCATTTGATATAAGGAAAGATACTTATATCAAATACAGAATAAGAGCAGAATAATGAAATGGATATCAGTTTGTTGCTGATAAATGAATTCTTTATGTATTGGTGTGTACAGATAATGTGCTTCTTATGGCCTGTCCAGTCTCAAGACATTAAAATTCATATGTTTGTGGACTACCATTTACAGCACATTCCCAAGCTGTTTGCTAGGACACCCTTGTTTTCTGTACGATCACCCACACAGAAAACAGACCTTTTGGGCTATACAAAAACCCTCTCTGCAGAGCAAAAGGCCATGTGATTTTTTATGAAATAAAGCTCCACCTTATTACAACTGAGCCAGAAGAAAATTTAAAAAAAGATACATAATATCATTTAATTGGAAAAATTGAATCAGTGATGTTCATTACCTCAAAGCGTATTAAGAAACGTCTTTAACGGTATCGTCATAATGCTGCAAAGAGATGAGAACTATGCCACCAGGAGTATTTTATAGACAC
>RDPX01000338.1:392591-404906 GCA_003991215.1 Morbakka virulenta
TAAAAGCGGCAAATCAAAAGCAGCAAATCAAAAGCGCCAAAATTAAAAGCGGCAAATGCTTGTAAACGTATTGAACATACCGACTTCCTTTTTCCCCTGACGTCATAAGGAAGAATTAAGCTTGTGAGATTTGCTAACTTCAATCAATTTTGAATAAAAAAATTGCAGGGTGAGACTACCGAAGAACTACAAAGAAAAAGCTTGAAATATTAAAATGAGCCAAAAACATAAACGGATGAGTATCGTTCATTTGTTTGGAGCTAGAGAAAGATGGCCGATTTCATCGCCAAAGTCAAAATCGGAAACAGTAGATGACGATGATGATGAAAATGATGAAAACGATGAAAAGTGTATTAAGATTTTGAATAAGTATATTAAGCTTAGATTTTGAATTACGTTTTGAAACGTAGTTTATCCAATCAAAATCGTTTTCGTACTCACAGGACCCATGTAGGGTAGGCATATGGTGACATACCTCTTCATTAGAGTGACACTCATGATCAAAAAATACGTGACCAGTTTTTAAGTCAAATGCTGTGTAAATGTGTTGGACTGGCTACCGACTTGCATTTGAAGGAGAATCCTATTGTATCCCAGCAAAGATCATTATCAGCAGTGGATATTATTCATATTCGCAATCTCTTGCATTTGATATAAGGAAAGATACTTATATCAAATACAGAATAAGAGCAGAATAATGAAATGGATATCAGTTTGTTGCTGATAAATGAATTCTTTATGTATTGGTGTGTACAGATAATGTGCTTCTTATGGCCTGTCCAGTCTCAAGACATTAAAATTCATATGTTTGTGGACTACCATTTACAGCACATTCCCAAGCTGTTTGCTAGGACACCCTTGTTTTCTGTACGATCACCCACACAGAAAACAGACCTTTTGGGCTATACAAAAACCCTCTCTGCAGAGCAAAAGGCCATGTGATTTTTTATGAAATAAAGCTCCACCATATTACAACTGAGCCAGAAGAAAATTTAAAAAAAGATACATAATATCATTTAATTGGAAAAATTGAATCAGTGATGTTCATTACCTCAAAGCGTATTAAGAAACGTCTTTAACGGTATCGTCATAATGCTGCAAAGAGATGAGAACTATGCCACCAGGAGTATTTTATAGACACAAAAGGAACAACTGTCAGGATGACTTTAGATCGGCACAATAGAGAAAAGGAGTAGACATAAAGAACAATAGGCTTTACTTAGTTTGATAATGTTAAAATATAACGATGATATCAAAGTTAAAAGAGATAAGACCAGATAAGGCCAGCATACAAAAAAATTGTTGTATTCTTTTATCTTGCCTTGACCATTCTGTACTCTTTCAAATTTATTGATATAATTGACTATAAACATTAAATCATGCTTTTTTACTTCACTACTATTACAACCCTTACTACCTCAATTATTATGCTAAGATCTCTAACAGACCGAAATGTTCACTAATCAAAGAATCAGTTTAATGATTGTCTTTTATGTAAATATATTCAGCATGAGTGATTTTTTTTGTAATGTCTTTTATTTTGAATCAAATAGTTAGAAGAACTATTGACAGACAATTAAAAGTAGCTATTGTTTTGAATTAATTAATTTGCCATTGTTAGAATGTTATATAAATTTTGAAAAAGAACACGGGCTACTTTTGATCTAAAAACCAAATGCTTTTAGTTACAAAAAGAAAAAGAAACTAAATTTTTGAGAAAACTAGAATCCAGGTAACCACATCATTAAATGCTTTATGAAAGAATTTTTATAGGAATTTGAAATACTTTTCACGTTGCACATTTTTCAACTTGTAGGTAGTATTTCCATAATTTCTGTCTTGAAAACCAAGAAAGTATGAATATAAATATTTGCAAATTTTTAAGCAAAAGCTTCAGAGTTATTAAACTTTAAGTATTTTACATCGATATGTTAGATTTAAGACGTTGTTGACGTGAATATCTTAATTAACACTTCGGTAACAGCAACTAGTAACTATTCGCTGATCATAAAATATCTTCACAGGTTCTTCGGACAAAAAAGACTTTCTGGAAAAATCCCTTCGATGTTGCAAATAGAACATATTAGCACTTGGCTATATTATTGTCAGAAAAAGGCATAAAATTGTACTTGGCACTTTATCAACAGCTTTTAATCCTACTTACTGGAACACGGCACTCCTTTTTTCCTGATTTTTACACCAACCATAAGGTTTCTTAAAATCGTCTTATCATTCCAATTAAAGATTTTTATATAGAATTTAGATAAAAGATATGACAGATTATTTTATTGTACCAAAAAAAGTTTTATGCATACTAAAGATCAGAAGTTCAAAGAATACTTTAATGCTACTCAAAATTCTCAATTTTCAAAAAGTGTAAATATATATAGTTGAGTTTTTGATATATTCATCTATTTGATAAAATTTATTTGTTTACATCAGTAGTTAGTATATCACAAAGACAATCATGATCTCTACACTCATCATTAATAAGAAAACCATGAATACTCATTTACTCTTCAAGCAGCCTAATTGCATTTATCCTCACCCTCGACACAAAAACCACTCATACCTTTTCAATCTGCCATTAACTTCTATAGCCGGTTTTAAATCTCGAACCATTGATGTGAAAGAGAGTTTTATGCTCCTGTCAAAAAAAATAATGTTCACTGCCAGAAAAAAGTCTCTTCACTGGGACTTTGCTTTGGCAGTGAAGAATGTCTAAGTTGGATTCCCTTCCTTACACCAACCAATGGCTTTTTCTTTTGTTTCCAAATTCTTTTCGCCCGCTAGGAAAATCGAACCCGGAACCTTTTAGTTACGGTGCAATTGTACTATCCATAAAGCCATGGCTCCTATGTTAAATATGTATTATATATAATATTCAAATATTTCTAAAAGTGTTGAGTCGTTTAAAAATCATAATGCTAAAACTTTCTTTATTTGTAAGATAAAGGTTAGAGCAAAGTTTCTCCTGATCATGAAAAAGTTTGTTCCTTTTTGTGCCCTAATAAGCAGCTTTTGTCCCCTGGGACACGAGACAATAACCTAACTGAGAAACCCAGTACACCATAGAGTGACTACCTTAACATTAATTGTAGTAGAACGAGAGTAGTAAGAGCAAAAGGTGTGGTTATCGGTAGTTTAAGAAGCAATAATGTTAACAGCAGTAGTAGGGAAAGCAGTAGTAGTAGTTGTCATGGTAGTGGTAGCAGTAGTTGTAGTAGTAGTTGTAGTAGTTGTAGTAGTAGTAGTAGCAGTAGTAGTAGTAGTAGTAGTAGTAGTAGTAGTAGTAGTAATAGTAGTAGTAGTAGTAGTAATAGTAGTAGTAGTAGTAGTAGTAGTAGTAGTAGTAGTAGTAGTAGTAGTAGTAGTAGTAGTAGTAGTAGTATTAGTAGTAGTAGAAGAAGTAGTAGTAGTAGTAGTAGTAGTAGTAGTNAACCTGCATATTATAAAAATACAGAAGATTATAAGTGAAAAGTAGTAGAAATAGGAGTAGTAGAAAGAATAGTAGTAGTAATAGTAGTAGCAGTAGTAGTAGTAGTAGTAGTAATAGTAGTAGTAGTAGTAATAGTAGTAGTACTAATAGTAGTAGTAATAGTAGTAGTAGTAATAATAGTAGTAGTAATAGTAGTAGCAGTAATAGTAGTAGTAGTAATAGTAGTAGTAGTAGTAGTAGTAATATTAACAGTAGCAATAGTATTAATAGTATTAATAGTAGTAATAGTAGTAGTAGTGGTAATAGTAGTAGTAGTAATAGTAACAGTAGCAATAGTATTAATAGTAGTAGTAGTAATAGTAACAGTAGCAATAGTATTAATAGTAGTAGTAGTAATAGTAACAGTAGCAATAGTATTAATAGTAGTAGTAGTAATAGTAACAGTAGCAATAGTATTAATAGTAGTAGTAGTAATAGTAACAGTAGCAATAGTATTAATAGTAGTAGTAGTAGTGATAATGGTTGTAGTATTAGTAGTAGTAGTAGTAGTAGTGGTCATGGTGGTGATAGCAGTAGTTGTTGTAGTAGCAGTCGTAGTAGCATTAACTTTATAAATAGTTGATGTAGGAGAGTTAAAAGCCATAGCACTACTACTGTTAGTAGAGAAAATTTGACAGTCCTGTTATTTTCATAATTTTTTTTTATTTCTTAATGAATTTTAATTTCTTTATCTTTTTAGGTTCAGACCTGTGAAATCGTTTCATGTGCCTCTGCAATAGTATAAATATGTAATTTTATGATTAAATAACCCATTAGCACCTTCAGCTACCTTGCCCTAGAAACAGATTGAGCAAAAAGGATTGGTTTATATTGCTTTTTGGGAATTCAAACGAAGACGCTTAGAATGACTCATACGACTGTAGTAAAGCAATAGAAGTTATAATGATATGGGGAACAATAACATTGTCGCTTAGAAAATGCAACTAGTAAAGTGGCCGTTAAAAAGATAGCAATATATATGGTCTTTACAACAAAAAGTGTGATAATATATTTCTATGAACTGCGTACACTGTTAAAGAATATGAGTGTGGATAATATTGCTATTTATATTTTTTATCCTAGCAGTGAGTTCAAATTCCATGCTTAATTACTCTTGACTAGTATCACACAATATTTGATGGATCAAAATAAAGAGATATATTAAAAGTGGTTTTGTGAAAAGAATAGAATGCACATTTCCATGACAACACTAATAATCCTAACAACGTTAATTGTATGTTGATATCGCCTTTAATGTATTATCAATAAGTACCTTATCAGAGACAACAAGTGTAATATTGAAAATTGTAATTAGCATTACAAATAGCTTGTTTTACGTTCCTTGAGAAAAAAACTTCACAAATCTAACTGATCCAACATGCATACAACCACAGTCGCATTTCTGAATAACATGGAGTTGCACAGTTGCACTTGCTATCAAAAAAGAGGTCCATTGCTAACTTAAAGTCACGTGACAAATTTCTTATCATTAATCAAGAATCGATCGTGTTTTTCCCATGTTAATTCCAGCTGCAGTTGCTCCTTTGTTGTATCCCATCTGTAATCCTATATATTCACTTCCAGCTTTCATTTGTTCTTCGGTGAAATTCCGTTTGTTCATTTCTGCTTCTTTTGGTCCCAGAGTTGGCCCATCGTATCCTTGAAATTGGGCTTTTCTACCCAAGGCATGTATAGAATTGACCACTTGCAACATGTTGACACCATCGTATAAATCACTGGTTTGAAATAAATCTGAAGATCGGATTCCATAATTTCTACATGCTTCAAGAAATTTTCCAATATTTTCCATCATTTGAAATGGTCTTTTACCGCGGTTTACCTTTTTAATTGAATTTGGACAAATTTCGTTCATTAAATCACAGAGAACTTGTCCATCCCGCAATTTTTCTCTGACAGCATACTGGCCAGTCACCCCTTGAAAAATTGAATCATCTCTCAAAACAAGTGAAATCCACAGAAGTGCCTCTTGCTCTGTTTCTTCGTCATATTTGTATGCTATTTTGCTTCTTGTGTCTGCAGTTAACCCATATCCATATGGTCTAGTTGCCATGTTTGTTATGTGTATTAGGTTCTGTGGTTGGTCGATAAACAACCTCAAACTTTACAGTACAACGTGTACCAAATGCTAAACTGAAGTCACGAAAATAAAGCTAAGTACACAAGGAAGACGAATTGCTTCCTGCCACTTACTGCCTGTCCATCTCATGTGACGAACAATCAACATATGTCTCTGACTTTATAGTTCCAAAACTTGTAGAAAACCGCTTAAGCTTGTTACTGCAGAAGTCTTTATGAATGTTTTAAATGAATAGCCCAAAGAGCCTTCTGTCCATATCAAACAAAGAAGCTCGGGGATTCCCTCTTAATCTTGAATACTAAAGGCTTATTGTATGATAAAGACAAGATTTGGATCCCTACTAAAGGAATCTTTTCTTTTTCGTTTCAAGAAGACATTCTCTAATTCTTTCCTTATATCTAACGCTGTAGGTATATCTCAGTACAAAAAGAAGAAGAGGATATAGCATTGTCAAATTCCAAAGTTGTATTTCCTGATTGCATTGAAGGATAGGTTTTGTTGTGCTTTGGAATCAGGAGATTGACTTTATTTAAATCTCCCTTATTCTTCTAGTTGGGTAATATTATGAACTTAAAAATATCAGGTTTTTTATATTTGACTGATAATTATAGTACAGGAAAACAAACAAAGATTAGCTTGATTTAAAGTACAGGGGGATTCCTTTTAAAGGTATGACAGCAAACAAAGACAAGAAATGGCCACTTTTCAAATCAGTCCATTAGCTTTATGTTTTTTTATAAAAATCCAATACAAAAGAGAAGAGATTTAATTGTAAGGAAAACATTTGTATAAAATAATGATGAATTACAAGGTTTTGTTACACTGTATAATTTTTTTAAATATAATTTTTTTAGAAAAGAGAAATAAAGTTAAAACATACAATTAAATTTGTTGTACAGAGCTATAATTAAAGTTCAAATTGAAATAAAAGGATGTTTTGATGTTGTAAACTGAAATCAAATAATTACTCAACAGGTGCAAAATAAGGCCAAGTACAATTCTCAAACAAAGATTGAAATACCGCTTGTTCTGAGGTTTAAAAAAAACAAAACAATAAATACAGCTATTTCTTACAAATTAGATATTAAATAAAGATAGAAAATGAGATATTTAATCAGAATAAATAATTTCTTCAGTGATAATTTGTCATAATTGGCAATTTTTAAATTTCTTTACTCAAAATGTATGAGTGGTATTTTGTATTTTTGATTGTATCAATCTCAGATTAGAATGTCAAGTGGAAGAAATATTTTTGTCATGAGACAACAAAGAGGATGACCAGAGCCTAATCAACTTAAAATTAACAAAATCGACGTCTTCTTTTTCCATCTGCTTGCTCAAAGTTTAAATCCTATCAACTAATGGACAGTCTCCTCTTTTTTCCCTCTGTTCTTGACATTTTCCATCGTTGCCTCCATGTCCCTCATTTCTTTGCTCATAACATCTCACCAACACAATAGTTGCTTTTCCTAGCTTCCCCTTTCTGATACCGATACAAGAAACCCTTTCCATTCTCATCTTCTTTGTTTATGATGTGTCCAAACCAAAGCAAGGTATCTTCTTTAGTCTTGTTGTGAATTCTTGTTCCAAAACTGCAATAAAAACTGTCTACTGAAGTACACTCGTTTTTGTGTTTATTCAGGTCCATTTTTAACTAGTTTAGTATAGATAAGTGAATTTAAGGCAACGATTGATCCCCAAAATAGTACAAGGGCACTTCAAGCCTTTTATATCCACCTTAACTTTTAGTTATTTTGTCTAGAGTAGAGATTTTGGTACCATTTTTCAAAGCTATCCATCCCTTTCATGACAACTTCTCGCTAAGGAAACAAAGACCAATGGCTTCTGGTTCTACATATTTGAATTTTTAGTAAAAGCCCAACCAAGTTAATGAACTTAAGAATGTGATGTAGTATTGTGATGTAGGTTCTTGTATCGCTACTTTTGTATGAGGTTACTGTTTATTACATAAATGGAGGAAAATCAATAAGAACTGTTAGAATGTATTAAAAATAAACTTTTCGCAAAATATATTTGTAAATTATTCTTCCAAAGTTTTTACTTTAATTGGAAATCTTTTTCCTCAATAGCAGATTTCAATTTTAATTGAGCAATCTTAGATTTAGTTAAAGTTTTTAGGTATTTAAAGAGAAATAAGGGACCTTTTAAGAAAACTTTTAAAATATTCTCCTGAAAATCTTTTGTCAACATCAAAATGAATGTGGAAAAAAAACAAGCTTTATGCTAGATTTGATGTAAAGATAGACCTTGCATAGAAATTATAGATAGACCCTGACCTTGTTTCCAAACCAACATTATAGTTTCTGGTTCCTCTAGAGGTCCAGCACTAAACATTCAAAGCTCCAAGAGATTCTCAAAAAAAGGAAGCGCCATAAACAAAAGTATTTCTCAAGCTCTGAAAACCATTTTTTGGAAGTACTCATGTACTTTTAAACATGCTATGATGAAGACTAATCACGCCTGTCTTTTTCTGCCGTTAAAGCTATTTTGAATACCAAGTTGATTTATTCTTTGTCAGATAGTCGAGTTAAACGAGTTTCTTCCCGAAAGAGGTCTTTTTTCAAAAGCAGTAATCATTTGATTGGATTTCCTCGTAATAATATTCTGGACTTATGGAGTTAACTAGATAGACGTATTCATCGTTGTGAAAACAAAAGATCTGATTACACAAGTTATTTATCTTCAAACATATCTAATGAACGTCTTTAGCTTCTTGGCTTTAAATTACTCTTGCAGAACTTCACAAAGCAAAGTAAACTTCTTGTTCTCTGTGAATTCAATCATAAACCTTCGTTATGTGGCCTCTCCAACATTTATGACCAGAAGAGCAACTCAAATTAGAAATGCGATTCTTCAAATTATTGTAGGAAAACAGTTATGATAAAGACCTATGTTGTTAAGATTTAAAAGACGTATATATATATATATAAAAGATATAATAAGTTGGAAAGAATAAAAAAACTACACTATCCATTTCGACAAGCCTGTTTCGTGATTTTACTCACTCGTCAGGAAATGTACATTTCCTGACGAGTGAGTAAAATTTAGTACATTATATAGTACATATATACATATGTACATTATAATAGTACATTATATCTTTTATTACGCTCTGCATTTATGTATCGAGCACTCTAATACGGTTAACCGAATCGAATGTACTATATATATATATATATATATATATATATATATATATATATATATATACTCAATCTGCAGTACTGTTTCGCCCTTTGTGGGCTCATCACTGCAGCACAGACCTTCTGAGACATAACTCTCTGGCCGTGTTGCAGGAGCAAGCACAGCTTAAGAAGTTATTGTGGGATCCTGTCAGAGTGCTCAAACCACGCATGCGCATTGAGCATTGCATTACGCTAACAACAGGTTTTCAAACCTCAGATAGAGTGCTCAACCAAACTTTCGTAAGGGAGCGTTATACTCAATCTGCAGACAGTACTGTTTCGCCCTTTGTGGGCTCATGAGTGCAGCACAGAGCTTCAGAGACACAACTCTCTCTCTCTGTATATATATATATATATATATATATATATATATATATATATAACCACCTACAGAGGTAAAAGTTGAAATGATAACTACACATCTGTAAAGTCATAAGTATTGCTGCTGATCGTTTAGGAAAAATATGCTGGAAAATGCATAAAACATAAAAGTAAACTTGATCTATAATGTATATGAGTGTATACGATCAACTCCAGTAATAGTACTGACGTAGCTACTACTGATAAATTATAGATAGATATAGATATTATGAAATATCTTACGTAGGATAAGAAATCAATATTTAAAACCAAGATTGAAAATTTAATGCTCTCTTTTCTAGGCCTTGCCATAAAAAATTATGATTTCTTTTGTCCTATTTTCTAAAATAAAGATTGGTTGCTTGTTATTTTAGTTAAAGATTACTATACACAATTTATATAAAAGGTATGACATATTCTCATTTTGGTAAAAAGAGTTTAAGATTCATCTATCAGAAGGCCAACTTTTAACAAGTGAAAATATGTATATACTCATATATTTGAAGGATAAAATTTATTTGTTTTTATATGTGTATATTAGTATACCATAAAAGCTATTATGGTCTCTACACTCATCATTAACAAGAAAAACATGAAAATTTCAGCTGTTTATGGTTCCTTATTGTATTTAACTGCACCTTCGACAATAAGCCAGACCACTTCTGTTTTCTTCCAATAAGTCCTATTTTCTAAAATAAAGATAAGTAGCCCATCAATAGTACTAATTATAACTTGTTGCCAACTAATAAGTGAAATAAGTATTAATTTGTGATATAATGAAAAAAAGGTTACGATTGCTTTATTTCATTTGTAATAAGGGTTGTATTTCCATATTCAAGCACATGAAGTATGTGGATTAAAAAGGTGTTTTTCTACTCAACATGATCAATTTTAGTATACGCCTTCAGGATTTAATCGACTTAATTCTCTTTGCTTATGTATATAACTTTCTTATGAGCCACCCGTTAAAAATATGTTAAGCTCTAATACAAAGCACTGAGAATAAATATTCATCTGTTACTTAAAACTAAAGCTATGCATAAATTTCCTTCTCTTCAATTTCTATAAAGTCCTTAAAATAATACTCCAAACGCGTAAGTATTAAACTTTAGGAAAAGCAACATGTAGAGACAACCAGCATTCATCTGCAATGATTTTCAATCAGTCCTTTAAACTCTTTGTTCTTTAAGTTTAAACCACTGGATTCTTTCATACCACTCCTTTATCAAACCCTTAAGTTTGAAAGTTTCTATTTTTTTAATTGATATGGGCGTGGTCCTCTGCAAAAATGCTATCTATTCGAGTCACAGATATGACCTTTTAAATATTTAATTTCGTATTGGAATTGTAATATTTTCAAGTAAGAATCTGTTAAAGATATTAGTATCAGTCTATTTTAAACAACAACTTTACTAGTTGTAAAAGTAAGCAAATTTGAAAATCTCGACTAATTAAAGAGACAGGAAATACTCGCCTGGTAACTTATACAAAATAGTAATAGAGACAAAAACAAAGCTTTTCTTGCTAAGAACTAAAAAGTGGAAACGCTGTTGAAGGCTGTCATAAATAGAATTGGCGGACCTCTTATGCAATTAAACTTGAATATAAACCGTTAGATATTGTATGTGGTAACGATCTATTTTTCTGTCTGTACTAAAAAGAAATTTGTTTAGCTGCTATATGGGATCGAGGTTTGTTGTTCTGTCGTTATGACTACTGAAAAAGAGTAGAAATGATGAATCGTTTCCATCAACATTACAAAAATTTTTGACCTGAAAAAATATGTTTCTTTTGTTTGCTAACAAATTCAAAGTTCGAAGACTTTTTGCATCTTTGTACAAAGAAATATCAGAATATGGGAGAAATACTAATAAAAATTTATCAATAAAAGCAATATACTAGTTACCTATAACAGATTTTTTGCCTGATCACTGTTATTTAATCAGAAATAATAAAAGATGCAACATTAACAAACATCAATATTTGAAAGCATGAAGTTCTGCTCTTACTAACTTTGTCACTGTTATATATTTGTATATTTATGCAATGACGTAATGTCTTCATCCGCCATTATGAATTTGAAACAACAACGCGCTCGGACGAACAAGAGAGACAGTTATTGAGTAGGACAGAGCACAGAACGGGTTGTCAAAGGGAAAAAATTATTATCAAGAAAAACACCTTCTAGTGTCTCTTTTATTGTATGTAATAGTCACCAGGAAAACATAGCTGTATGCAGGTTCTTTTACAGACCTTGTAATTAGTTTCCAGACCTTTTGAGAAAATCAGCTGAACTTTGCAGTTCTAGTTCATTGTCATGTGTATGACTTCAGTGGTTGGCGAAATTTGAAATAATTTTGAGAATGCACTTTTTGCATTTTTTCATGTTTATCAATATCGGTTTTCCATTATATTTAGCCAGGTCCTTGACTTATTTTCTTTTCCAGATTTCTTTACCTTTGTGATTGGACTTCAATAACTTTTTAAATAGGTACTTCGTGGAAATTGATGAAGAAAAGCTTTTTAGGTTTGTTTTCAAAAATTTGTACTTTTAAGAAAGGTTCTTTAAAACAGGTACGTCAAACTTTAAGAAAAAGAAAATGATCTAGAAAAAAATGCCAACTTCGCAGTCCAGCAGAACACCATACGTGCACACCCCAGTACGTTAGTAAATTCGAATATTTCATAAAGGGACACATTAAAGGTTATATGTTATTTTGTCGAAGAAAAATAAGAATAACTTGCATAAAACTATTTTATCCCTAAAGTAATAGTAAAAAATGTATAACTAATTAGGCGGATAGAGAGTGAGACGGATAGATAGATAGGTAAATAAATAGCTACTCAGAGAGAAAGATAGGTAGATCGATAGATAGATGATAGAAATTAAAAATATTAAACTTTATGGAGAGGCCTAGACAAGGGAGTAGCAAATTTAAATTTAAATATTGATTTCTCATCCTACATAAAATATTTTGTAATATCAATATCTGTCTATAATTTATCAATAGTTGCTGCAGTTACTGGATAGATGGATAGATGAATAGATGGATAGATGGATAGATGGATAGATGGATAGATGGATAGATGGATAGATGGATAGATGGATAGATGGATAGATGGATAGATGGATAGATGGATAGATGGATAGATGGATAGATGGATAGATGGAT
>RDPX01000338.1:405766-459877 GCA_003991215.1 Morbakka virulenta
GAGAGAGAGAGAGAGAGATGAGAGAGAGAGAGAGAGAGAGAGAGAGAGAGGAGAGAGAGAGAGAGAGAGAGAGAGTTTGAAAAGGTAAGATACGTATTGTTTGATATGGTAGTCAACGTATTTGGAAATTTTGTTCTTCGACTGAAAACGTATTTCACAGCAGGACAGAATGAAGTTTGAACGAAAATCTGACCGCGAGAAAAATTTGCAAGATTGATTGACATTGATAATTGGAGAGTGTTGGTTTCTGAAAGTTCTGTTTTCATAGTTACTCCCAGAATGATAGCAGCGACATATAAACGAAATAACAAATCAACTTACATTAATCGTTACGTTTTAAGAGAAGTAATTCCAGGTTCATTATAAAAGGATTTTCACACAAAAAGAAGAACATCTTTGGAGAGACGATTAGTCTCGTATTTAATCCAAAGTGATTAAGAAGTCTAGCGGATAACAGATTTGATATAAAAGGATGACGTAGCTTTATGGGTGTACACTAGGCAGGACAAATGTAATTAATAAAATAGATAGCCTCCTCTACAAAACAAAACGAGATTTATTGGTATTAAAGCTGAAATTAGGAGATTAATATATGTTGACAATTAGACAGGGGACACAGTTTACTCTTTGTCAAAAGAATACGATTCCTAAAACAGGTCTGGATCATAAAAACAGTTTTTCAGTTAACTACGTAATATAAAAAGTAACAGTGTTCAATTCGACAATCCGATTTTTGAGAGTATTGTTATGTGTCTCCTGTTTTCGTCAGAATAAAACAGCTGTTTCACTTTAGCTTCTTTTCCACTCTGCATCATCGTTTAAGAATTTTTAATTACATATTTGGTTTAGAATGTATTTCACAGTCAGCTTTTATTTTTTCATAGTTCTTTTCTACTTTCGTACAAAGACATCTTAAAAAGAGATTCCAGATACCTTTCCAGAAAAACGTACCCTCTTAGAAAAGGCAGATGTACTGGTAGAAGTTTTTCTCAAAAGTAATGTTTCCTTGTGGATTTGGTGGGATTTAGGAGGGAAAACACATGTTTATAAGAAAAGAGCATATTCTATGCTATCTGTTACCTCGAACTCTGTTATGATCTAAATATAAAATCAGGGAAATGAAATTAATTAGATTACAAACAGATTAAAAAATTGGGTCTTGGAAGGAAGGAATGTACAGACAGATTAAAAGAGATTTAGTCTAAAACAATGTCATAATAAAATATCAGACACTTTATCTTTCAATTCATCTCAAAAAATCCTGTGGGGACTGAGTCAGTATTTTGCCCACTCTTCCAGGTCAGAGACATTTAACTCTTGTACCTAAATCGGGCAAAGCCACTCCTGATTCGGACAAACCTGGACGTTCGCTCCATGTTCTAGAGTTAAAGAGAAAAACTGCGTTAGGAAGGATTAACAAAATAAAATCAAACATTGTGCAATGAAATACACATGCAAATAAACTATAATATTAAGTGATTATAAGAGTTTTCCTGATAAAGTCAATTATATCTTCTTCTTCATTGGGTCTTTTCCAACGTTACGTCGGGTTGGCCGCTCGACATCTCCTTCTCCATTCACCGCACTCGTCCCACATTCTGGATCTCACTCCAACTTCCATCATATCCCTTTCCACTGAATCTTTCCACCGTAACCTCTGCCTGCCTCTACTTCTGCTTCCTTCCACCTTCGCCAAATATACTTTCTTCACAGCATGATCATCTCCTCTACGCATTATGTGGCCCAACCATCTTAGCCCATCTTCACGTGCTTTGTCCTTGATGTTTAGTTTTTTTGCAAATTTTCTGATGTCCTCATTTGTCCTATGCTCCAGTAATGATACTCCAATAATTGATAAAGTCAATTATATATATATATATATATATATATATATTCACCTTACTCTTGCTGATTATAACGTCTTCGCATCAAATGTAAGAAAGTCAATATAATTTTCTGACGGTTTTCCAAATATGAGAAATTTCGTGCTTAATTGATACTATGACGTTCCTTTCAAATGTTTTCTGTCATGAACTAATTAGACTGGTTTGAAGTGCATTTTATTGAGTCATGACTAATAGTCTTAATAGTCTACCAAGTGGGCCACTATTGGTATTTTGTAATCATGTATTTGTATATATGTATATGTATATGTACATGTATATGTACATGTATATGTACATGTATATGTATATGTATATGTATATGTATACGTATATGTATATGTATATGTATATGTATATGTATATGTATATGTATATGTATATGTATATGTATATGTATATGTATATGTATATGTATATGTATATGTATATGTATATGTATATGTATATGTATATGTATATGTATATGTATATGTAAATGTAATAGTATATTTAAAAGTATAAGTAAATGTAAATGTAAATGAAAATGTAAATGTTAATGTATAATTAAAATATATCGTATAAGCATATGTATATGTATATGTATATGTATATGTATATGTATATGTATATGTATATGTATATGTATATGTATATGTATATGTATATGTATATGTATATGTATATGTATATGTATATGTATATGTATATGTATATGTATATGTATATGTATATGTATATGTATATGTATATGTATATGTATATGTATATGTATATGTATATGTATATGTATATGTATATGTATATGTATATGTATATGTATATGTATATGTATATGTATATGTATATGTATATGTATATGTATATGTATATGTATATGTATATGTATATGTATATGTATATGTATATGTATATGTATATGTATATGTATATGTATATGTATATGTATATGTATATGTATATGTATATGTATATGTATATGTATATGTATATGTATATGTATATGTATATGTATATGTATATGTATATGTATATGTATATGTATATGTATATGTATATGTATATGTATATGTATATGTATATGTATATGTATATGTATATGTATATGTATATGTATATGTATATGTATATGTATATGTATATGTATATGTATATGTATATGTATATGTATATGTATATGTATATGTATATGTATATGTATATGTATATGTATATGTATATGTATATGTATATGTATATGTATATGTATATGTATATGTATATGTATATGTATATGTATATGTATATGTATATGTATATGTATATGTATATGTATATGTATATGTATATGTATATGTATATGTATATGTATATGTATATGTATATGTATATGTATATGTATATGTATATGTATATGTATATGTATATGTATATGTATATGTATATGTATATGTATATGTATATGTATATGTATATGTATATGTATATGTATATGTATATGTATATGTATATGTATATGTATATGTATATGTATATGTATATGTATATGTATATGTATATGTATATGTATATGTATATGTATATGTATATGTATATGTATATGTATATGTATATGTATATGTATATGTATATGTATATGTATATGTATATGTATATGTATATGTATATGTATATGTATATGTATATGTATATGTATATGTATATGTATATGTATATGTATATGTATATGTATATGTATATGTATATGTATATGTATATGTATATGTATATGTATATGTATATGTATATGTATATGTATATGTATATGTATATGTATATGTATATGTATATGTATATGTATATGTATATGTATATGTATATGTATATGTATATGTATATGTATATGTATATGTATATGTATATGTATATGTATATGTATATGTATATGTATATGTATATGTATATGTATACGTATATTTTTGTACTCGTTTACGAATGGGTCCAATATCAACATACATATTATGGATTAAAAGAATATTAAAGTATAATTGTAATGACACCGAAAAAGTGATCTCCTTCTCCAATGGTAAATGTCATTTACTTTCACCTTTTTAATATTTTTTAATTATATGGTTACCAAAAACTTTGAACTAACAAAATTTTCAATGGTTTTAATTTTTATATTAATGAAATAAATTGTAAAGCCATTCTCTACCAATCACTATTCATTTATTTATTTTTCTGTTCTTTTATTTATGAATCAATTTTTCCATTGATCCATCCAACTCTCTTTCTACCTAGTCATCTATCTGTGCCTTGAATATTGAAATATAAGTGCATTCTGTTTTAGAGCTTGGCAGGGATGAGTAAGGTAACCTTTTGCCACTATTACCTGTATGTCACCTGTATGATATTTCTCTACTCACTTATAAACAAAACTGATTCTCTTTGAAAATAAACCTAGCATATACATGATAACACTCCATCATCCATTTATATTCTCTCCACTATCATATGTTCGGATGTCAAAATACACAATTGAGTGACTTTTGCAATGTACCACCTGTACACGAAGTAAATTTGAAATTTAGAAATTTAGAAAGGGAAATTTAGATAGATTTGTTTGCAAGTTTCCAGATTGGTTCAAGGAATTAAGTTAAATGAAAGGAGACCCAGTTCATTAAGCGTTAAAACATTGTGTCCTGTCATTTCATGTCTCTGATTCTTGCCTGGTAATAATACCCTTTTTTACACGAGTTTCTTTAAAGAGAACTCCAGCATATGAAGCAACGTGGAATCATCAAGCCATTGGATAAGTGAACCGATTAATTATATATTAGATGTAGGTATTTCTTTTTCAAATAACCGAATGCTAGTTTAGATTACTGGCACATCCTTTTAAATAAGGAACATTCTTTGCACCATTTCCGCACTGACAGATAAGATAAGTGGGCTTACTTGAATAGATTTCATATGCCTAGGTATTAAAGATCAATCTGCTGGTATTACTTTTCTTTATGAAACTTATCTTAAAAACTAGACCTCTACCTGTAGCTTTCTTATTGAGGTTTATATCCCTCTTATTTGATAAGAGTCTGGTAGTCATTTGAATGATCTATAGTTTTTATTCGTGTTTCGAGCAATGAATTAAAACTCAATTGTTGTAGAACGCAGATGGTGGAGAATTTCTGATACTATCACAAATTAGACCTATCTATAGGTAGCAGTGGGCTATACGAGCAAAAAAAAATAGATTTCTGTGGCAACTTGTTTAAATGCACCATTTCATCCCAAGAAGTGGAAAAATAGCAAAGAAATTGGATTTGGACCAAATTTCATGGTTTGCCGGGACAAAATCCAAATTTGCCCTATGAGGTTACAAATACGGAGAATTATCTGTTGGTAAGTTTAAGCACACTTTGTTGCATGAATTTTGTCTGAAATTAAATGCAATTCTAAGAGGTGTTGTCTGGGAAACTAAATGCAAGTCTGAGGTGTTGTCTTACACCATTTTGTGTGGCGCGAGGAAATTGACGAGGAGTATGAGGAAGAAAGGGTAGAGAATTTGAGGGAACAAGAGCGGAAGAAGTTAGCAGAGCTGGAAGATTCCTTTATCAATGATCCTGAGTTTGATAAAACATTCATGAGAAGTAGCAGGAGAGGAGCACCACAACTTCGAAAAAATAGAAATACAACTGACAATATCAAAGATGCGATCGCAACAGTCAGTTATTGATCAGGAATATCTGTGCCAAAGGCCAGAGTGGCTGTTCAGACTGTGTGTGAAAAACTTTACAATCATACCTATTATCTNGGAAGAACAAGAGCGGCAGAAGTTAGCAGAGCTGGAAGATTCCTTTATCAATGATCCTGAGTTTGATGAAACATTCATGAGAAGTAGCAGGAGAGGAGCACCACAACTTCGAAAAAATAGAAATACAACTGACAATATCAAAGATGCGATCGCAACAGTCAGTTATTGATCAGGAATATCTGTGCCAAAGGCCAGAGTGGCTGTTCAGACTGTGTGTGAAAAACTTCACAATCATACCTATTATCTTGAACCACCCAAGCCACTTGAAACTATTAATGAAGAGGGTGAAAACATGGAGCCAGCAAGTAAATACCCACGTACTGCTGATGATTACACAAAATATAAATATGTTCTTTCTCAAGCCAAAGCTGTGAATGAATTCAAGAACAAAAAAGCATTGCAACAAGAAATTGATGCCGCAACGAGTTTGATACACAAATCCAGTGAAAGTAAAGTAACACTTCATTATGACACAACTTCTCATTCCTGCATTGACGGTGAGTGGCCTGCACTAATTTTTAATTTCATGAACAATGACTCAAAGATGTGTCAAATGATACGGTTGCGGTCTCTGTTTTTTGCTTTTGAAAATAGAGAACAAATTGTAAAACTCATTGTTGAAATATTGCACCGCTTAGCAGCAACCACCAATGGCACATACACAGCAACAAACATGTGGACGATGATTGATGCATTCATGACTGATGCATTCATGACTGATGCAGTAAATAAAAATTTGAAGATAGAATTTGAAGTTTCAAATGTGTTGAAATCAAGTCATATTCCTCTCCATTTGTTGTTTAAGGGCCACACTTGTGAAAAATTTGATGAAATGAACAGTAATTGTTTGGCTCCCATTGAGGCAAAGATAAAAATACGAGAAACGCTAGAAAAGAGAGAGCCACAACTTAAGCCATTTTTGAGACAGAAAAAGTGTGTTGTTATGGATGTTGTTATACCAGCTCTTCTCAAACTGGTGTCCCAAGATGCAAATGCAAGGTCGTCATCACTTGCTGATGAATTTGAATTAATTTTGGAGGAAAATGGGGTGCAGTTTGTAGAAAGAACATCGGTTTACCAAACTTGGGTATTCTGCAGGATCATTGTATGATTCCATTTCGTACTTAAAAAAAGCACTTGCGCACACTTCCAAAAACAATCTTCCTGTCTGTGCATGCAGGATATACCTGGAAAGTGATTTTATAGCAGCTGCAATGAAAGCTCTTTCTAACTTTTGCTTCAGAGTAACAATGCCTTTCTCTGTGTTGAGAGGGCAGATCAGAGTCACTTGGTGGAAATTCTTCCAAGCTTGCACAATGACCTGAAACAAGGGAAGCTCTGTTCTGATTCACTTGCTTAATTTCATGTCCCCTGGACTCATGTAAATATGGATGCACTAGTGCCAAGCAGTGAACTTGTCTTTCATTTGATCAGGTGTATTTGTGTTGAAGCAGCTAAAGGACTAGAGCTGGAGTGTTACAGAGAATATTGGGATGAAAACCCAGACCTGAGAGCCACTGCTATCCACAAGCTAACTCCATAACAAAGATTGAACCTGCCCACAGAAAACATGGAAGCTGAGCGAACTTTTGCCAAATTTGGAAAGATTGCAGCAGAATCAGCTCAGCATTCGAATAGATTCTTCAAAGCTAAACGTATTAGAGATGACATCATGTTGGAATCAAAAGAGGAAAAAAGTGATCCAGTCAACAGAAATAGCATGCAAACAATCTATAAACTGCTTGACAGTATGGAGGCTAGTTGGACAGAGTCTCAAAAAGCTGCCCACAAACTGAAAGTAGCTGAGTCCTTGGAAAGAAAAGACGAGCCAATGATTTGTTTGATGTTCTAATAAAGCGTTCAAAGTTATATGGTGGCCCCGTAACATCGATAGAAGAATTTTCTGCAGTGATGAAACTGAATGATCAATCCTCTGGAAAAAAATTTCTGAGACAAGAGCTACAATACCAACGATTGACACACAAAAAGGATTATCTTGACCATCCTGAACTTTATCGAATAAACTCCATGACATATGAGCAGATGTATTCAAAGTTCTATTAGCTGTTGATGAATTACATAAAGAAGATCCGACTGCCACCTTCAAAAGTGAAGAAGAAATATTGAATCTGCTGCAAGATGGTAACAAAATTCATGGTGGAAAATCTCAATTCAACTTTCATGAGCTATTAGCTGTGGTATGGGATGATGATGTTGGTCGGAAATGGTACATTGGCCTGTTCATGGATAGCAATGAAGATGGAACACATCGTATAGATCACCTTGAGCGAGTTACAAAAGGCTGCAATGAAAAATGGAAGAGACCAGTCATTGACGATATTCAAGATATCCGTTCAGAACAAATTTTGCCGTGTAAAATTTACGGTCAATGGGACCTTTCACGGCGAGCTCCCATGTTCACACTGGACAATAGCAAAGACATATGCAAATTGTTTAATGGGTTTCACTCATGAGCATCAACTCATGGTTAGTTGACATGTTTTTCATTTGGTGTTGACAATGTGTGTGATTTCTTTTTTGCCCAAAAATTATTTAACTTTGTGAGATTTTAATAGATTTTAAAAATACCTAGCTTTTTATGGTATTTTGATTGTTTTTTTATTGAGAAATTGGTTTCACATATGTTGTTTTGTGAACCACTCTGGTGACAGGTTTAGAATACCCAACTCACATGAACCGAATAGGGNATACCTGGCTTTTTATGGTATTTTGATTGGTTTTTATTGACAAATTGATTTCACATATGTTGTTTTGTGAACCACTCTGGTGACAGGTTTAGAATACCCAACTCACATGAACCGAATAGGGTCCAAAAGATATCAATTACTTTGTCTTGCTTCCTTTTGCTGAATTTTCAGGATTTTCCAGCACAGCTCACAATTTTGCCCGGCAAACCTCCAAATTGTAAAAAATTTTTCAAAATTGTGCTTTTTATTGATCAACATGTTTCAAACTATCAAAAGAACAAGTAGCCACATGCATCCAGAAACATTTTTAAATTTTCCCCGCGTATAGCCCACTCCTACTATAGGACTTTTAAAAAAGGTTGCTAGCAGTTCGTGAAAATTGTTCACTTTTCAGAAAACCACTTTTATTCCTAGCTATTATATTTTAGCTTAACTCCCCCATGGCCGGTGGCACGCCCGGATAAAAAAGGAGGAGGGTTGAGCAAAGGGCTAATCACCGTTTCCCGTAAAACAACCACACATTACGGAAACGTGGACAGCAAACAAAACTATCTATGATCACAGAACCATGTCGTATAAAATCCCTAAAGATAACGACCTCAAATGGGAAGACACGCATATGACGGCTGGAGGTGACAGCGTACGGTAAGTCTCCAACCTGAGAACGACATGAATGAGATCACTACTAACACTAAAAAGATTCATCCGTATATGATGTTGGAATGTAAGAACCATGCACGCCACCGGAAAAACTTCAATAATAGCAAGGGAAATGAGAAAATACCATCTAGAGATACTAAGCATAAGTGAAGCAAGTTGGGCTTGTTTCGGAGAATTGAAGGTCTACACCAGAGAGTCTGTACTGTATTCTGGCTCAGATAAAGAACAACACAGAGGTGTAGGAATCATGTTGAGCTCGGAGACTAGGAAATGTCTAATCAAGTGGAATTCAGTAAATGAAAGGATAACAAGTGCTAAATTCAACTCAAAATATGTAATAACCACCATCATTTAGATCTACAGCCCTACAAACGATACAGATGAAGAGGAGGAGAATGATTTCTACGAACAACCGCTGGAAGAGATTGAGTCAACACCAAAGCATGACATGCTGATCGTTATGGGAGATGCAAATGCCAAAGTGGGTTGTAACAACCAAAACCATGAGAAAAGTTTAGGGAAAGAAGGCTCAGGTATCATAAATGAGAATAATAAAAGACTTACTGCGTTATGTGAAGGAAACGATCTAGTAATTGGAGGCACATTCTTCAAACACAAAACCATTCACAAAAAAACATGGACCTCACAAAATAGCAGAGACAAAACCCAAATTGATCACTTCATCATCAATGGCAAAGGAGGTTTCTCGCAAGATGCACGAGCTATGAGGGTTGCAGATGCTGGAACTGACCATAACCCTGTGGGCTGCAAAGTGAAGCTTAGGTTTTCAAGACACAAATTGAAGAACATCAGCAGAAGGGAAACATTCACACTGCACTTTTGAAACAAAAAGACATCCAAAAGCAATTTGCAGTAGAGTTGAGAAACAGGTTTGAAGTACTGGAAGAGAGCAAGGTAATAGCCATAGAAGAGGCAAACATACAAAAAGAATGGTAAGATTTCACCACAATCTACACGAAGACAGCAGAAAGCATCCTGGAAAGGAAAAAGGAAGGAGCATAAAGAGTGGATAAGCAGTGAAACTTGGAAAGCTTTAGACAAAAGAAAGAAAATGAAAAATGAGATGAACTGTGCAAGATCAGAGAGAATTCGTGCTGTCAAAAAAAGGAAGTATAGTGGGATCGACAAGAGTTTAAAGAAAAAGGTCAGAGCAGACAAACGTAAGATGATAAATGGGCTCGCTGAAGAAGCGGAGCATGCAACAAATGACAATGACATGGGAACCGTGTACAGGATAACGAAGATATTGTGGAACAAGAAAAAGCAATCAGCAACTGGTGTGAGAGACAAAACTGGTAAGCTACTCATTGAAGATGGTCAGAAACTTCAAAGATGGAAAGAATACTTCAAAGAAGTATTAAACATTGAGAATGAATGTAACGAAAATGTGAAGGAAGATGAGTTTGAGATCAATAATGTTGAAACCATAGAGGAAATCAACACAGGTCCCTTCACAGAAGAGGCAGTGAAGATATCAATAAAAAAGTTGAAGAGCAATAAAGCAGCAGCAGTAAATAACATCAGCGGAGAAATGTTAAAAGGTGGAAGTGAGATAACATACAGGAGATTACTGCACATGTTCGATAAAGGGAAAGAGAACATATATATGCCAAGTGACTGGAAACAATCATTGATAGCTAAAGTACCAAAGAAAGGTGACCTTACTAAATGTGACAATAGTATAGGAATATCCCTGCTTTCCATACCTGGGAAAGTCTTCTGTAGAGTTGTCTGAGAAAGAATCAGGAAAGGAGTAGAAGAAAAACTGAGGAACGAGCAGACAACAGCAAACAGAAAAGGACACAGGATAGCTGACCAGATTTTCATACTTCGAAATATTGTCGAATAGTGCATTGAGTGGCAAGCATCACTGCACATTGACTTTATTGACTTTCGTAAAGCTTTCGATAGCATCGACAGAGAGAAACTCTGAAAGATTTTGAAGATTTATGCAATTCCAGATTTCTTCATAGAAATCATAAAGAAAATGTACAAAGGAAGTAGTAGTTGCGTCATTAACAACAGGCAGACGTCAGAGTGATTCTCTGTAAATACTGGAATTCGACAAGGCATTGTGATCTCGCCCTCCTTTCCAGTAAACACCAACATTCAGGAGAAAACTGAAAAGTTATGTAAATATGCTGAAAACATCGGTCTCAAAATCAACACAGACAAGACCAAGGTGTTAAGACCAAATCACAAGGAAAAGTGCCCAATCGAGATCAAGGGCAGAAGTGTTGAAGACATTGACACCTTCACATACTTCAGTGTCATAATAAACAAAAAAGGAGGATCCAATGAACATATCACATGTAGGCTGGGTCTTGTAAAAAATGCGTTTGCCATGCTTAACCCATTCTGGAAGTCAAACGAATACAGTAGCAAGATTAAAGTACATAACAGCAACGCAATGTCCGTGCTACTCTATGGAGGAGAGATGTAGAAACTAAATGAAAATGTCACCAGATTGCAAATATTTCAGAGAAAATATTTCCAGAAAAACAGCAAACTCTACCTTAGGAATTAGACCAGTCTAGTAGGAGAAATCATAAGGTGCAGGACATTGGGATGGATTGGACATACTCTGAGAAAGCCACAAAATGATAGCTGCAGAGTAGCCTTAACATGGACACCAGAAGGAAAAAGGAAGAGAGGATGCTCGCGAACAACATGGTGGAGGAGTGCGGAAGCAGAAAGAAATGACATGGGATGGCAAACATGGAGCAAAGTTGGGAACATAGCAAAAACCAGAGAGGGATAGCGTAGGATGCTGTCAAGTGGAAAGGGTAAGTAAATATTATATTTCAGCTTGAAAAATCTGGCACTGATTTAGATACATTCAGTTAATTTTGTCATATGTCAATATGACAAAAATATTCAAAGTGCGAAAAGAATATGTCACTTTTAATATCAAAGTTTATTTATTTGATACCAGTTTTTTCTACTTTCCCCTGAATCCTGGATTGTTTGGGCTTTGTGCAATTGGCGGACCACAAGATCTCTTTAAAATAACCTATTTGAAAATTTCTATAATGTCAAAAAATTTACAGCGACAGACAACCTATTTTTGGGAGTACTACCTAAGGTAGGCTTAATTAATTACAAAAACGGTTAAAAAGTTGCTGTTTAAACATTTGATTCAAATAAAAGACCTCATCCTTTTTGGTCCATAAAATCCTACTCTATTAGGTAAACATGTTTAAGATCTACCCATTAGAGCTTCAATCACCTTATAAATATGTCGAGATATGCCATTTTAAACTTAATTGAAGCACTCGTTTACCGTTTACGCTGCTTGCTTAATACACCACTTATCTAACAGACATTATTGTGTGTTAATGAGAAGAAAATGAAAAGATTGCCTATACTTCCTAGATTACATTCTAAGGACCAAAAATAAGCATTCCAACACATAGACGGTATTTAAAAATTGGTTTAACAAAATTATGTCACTTTCAGCCCCCTAAAAAACCGTTTTAAAATAACGTTCTGATAAAAATATAATCTAACAGTTCAATATATTAAAAGATTTTATGTCCGAATTAGGTAAAGTCAAAATAATTTTTACAAAGTATTTTCAATCAATCAATCTGGGTGACGTGCCAGAATTCTGGCGTAGGCGCAGCCATACGGTCCGTCTCTTGGCGGTTCTTCAAACCCTGAGTAAGCACTGTTGACATGTGGACGTTCTGCGTAAGGCAGAG
This sequence comes from Morbakka virulenta, assembly GCA_003991215.1. Lineage (NCBI taxonomy): Eukaryota > Metazoa > Cnidaria > Cubozoa > Carybdeida > Carukiidae > Morbakka > Morbakka virulenta. Next base: position 418,494 of record RDPX01000338.1, read on the forward strand.
ACTCGTAGATGTTTATTACAGACGATTGTGAACAGGTAAACTTGGTTTGTAGGACATGTGATTAAGAAGGAGAGGCTTGAAGAGGTTGTGCTGACTGGCCTTGTAGAAGAAGATCAAGGTGAAGACAAAGAACTTCGTACTGGGCATGGTTAGGAACTGGAACTGGTTGGAGACCCACTGTACTCACTCAGGGTATGAAAAAAAAAGAAAAACGGAAAAATATTTTCAGTCATTCTCAAAATCACTAAAATTTATGTTTGTTTTCTTGTTCTCACATGATGTTTAATTGCAGCTACACGCATTTTTTAAGACAAGCTCTTCTTTACTGTATGGGCAAACTCTTGATGAGTGGTGTTGCTATCATAATGCACGAGCCGAAGCACAGCATCCAGAGGAGCAGGTCATTCCATATAGTCAAAGCACAATTACCACACATCATCTTAAATTCATCTCCTTCCACTGGAGAAGGGAGACGTAGTAGTGGCTGAGATGCATTACCTGAAATGTATGCGTGGTATTTTACACGTACGTTTTTCATGAATGAATCATTATCCATAGGTGATAGATTTTTACTGCTAACATTCCTCTCAGAGAATAGGTAATTTCTAATAGTGTCCAAATAAACCGCCAATTTTTCAATATACAACTGCGAAACAAGCGCCACATATGTTTTTCTGTGTCATCTCTGTTAATGATGGTAGGATCTTGTTCAAGATGCTAAACTTTTCAGCAATCTCAAGATTCATTTCTTTCAATATCACTGAAAGCATTTGTTAAATCACAATTACTCAGTGCATGGATGACTAGGAAACCAGTGGATGTGGTTCTTTCATGGTTCTTGGCAATCAAATGTATAGGAATGAATCGTTGTTGTTTGCTGACTCAAGCCTTGGAAAACAATTCAACAATGTTGGACTTGAATACTTAATCAGGCACATTAGGGCAACGTCAGTGTAAATATTTCATAACAAAACTCTTTCTCGGTTGAATGTTTCCATAAAATGATGAATATGCACACACTTGAGCGAGCCAGCTTCTTCATGGTCAGATTGGAGTGCATCTACTTCTATGTGTCTGCAATTTGTAGCAAAGTGTGCCCTCCCTGTGTCGTTAAAACCAACAGAAAGACATAAATACCTATTTTGTTTTTGCTCAGTTTTCTCCCTTCTGCGTCCAGTCTGACATTGAACATTTCGCAATGTTGATCTTGATTTTTACATTGCATAACATTTTTTACTGTTATTTTGGAACTGCTGTATCGCTTGAGGGGCTTTTGATTTCATGTATCTGTGTGCCCCCTTAACTTGTACTTCAAACATGTTCGATCGATCATTTACCTCTGTTATCTCCTACCACAACAATGTAATCGCATTAAAGTTGTCAAACCGTAATAAGAGGTTGTCTGACGAGTCGGAAAAGGTTTTGCAATCAGTGCATGCTTTATCGGACATTTCCAGGAGCATAGTAAAGTTAACAACATAAAGTGTTTTGGATTTGTTAATTTTGTTGATCAGAAATTTCTCTGTCAGTTTCTAGCCACTCAAATACAGCTCTCACCTGTTTTTCTGAGTATCCAATCAAAACAAAGCAATGTCAGTGAAACTGAAGCAAGTTCGTATTTCATCAGTTCTTTAGTTAGAATGTCACTTGACAGATTTAAATATCCTTCTTTCTATTCTGATTGCCAGTGCAGCATGGTTTTGCTTGGAAACAAGAGGTTTGATCATACTGCCAATAGTGTTTAAAAATTGGCCTTTCAAATTGGCCAACAAAAGTCAATATTGTATGTGACAATGCTCTTTTCAACTATTGTTTCCATTTTCGTCTTACCATTTGTTTTGATGTTGGGGAAAAAGAATAGCTACCTTCTGTGGAGCAGCAACAGAAGTGACAATGTTGACCAAAGGCTGCTGATTCTCTGGATTTGACACATCCTCACTTGCACATGGATATATTTTCCAGTCTCTATTTATGTATTACTTAATTGCCAGATCTTGCCAGATTTCACTATAATATTTCTACCTTTCTTCCATTGCGAGTTCTTTTTCAACACGATCTATCACTGTTTGTTGCCATCTCTTTTTGTTGCAGCATAAACTAAGGATAACTGCGATAGCTAAGCACAATGGTTCCAAAAGAGAAATCTGTACAAGCTTTTTCTCCCAATTTCCATAAACTGTGCCATGAGCCTGTGCAATATTGTTGGTGGAGCTACAAACTTGCTAGATGCCTCTCTGATGCTCTGCCTTATTACTTTGTTTTCAAGGATTTTCTCTAGATTTTCGAAAAGAAGGAAACAAAATTTTCCACAAAAGACCAAACATAGGCTTTCCTCTTATGAAAATACACATTCAACTAACCAGTTACAAAATGCATCCAAACGTAATAAATCCAGTGCTTCATTTATACGTTTATGTGCAAGCATTTCGCGATTGTAGGAATTACCTAGAAAATTAATACAACAGCTTTCGGCTTATACAGTTCATTTTCCGCCAGAATCTTTGACAGTCCATTTCAATTCATAATATGAACAATGCGCCCCATATATTTTACTGTACGATGCAAATCATCTATCTCTATTTCATCATTCCCAAACTCATTTCTCCACCTGCCTTTTTTCCTTCACAGTAAATATCTTCATCGTATGTTACATAACTATTGCTGGCCAAGAACACAATCTTCGAAACTATTACATCTTACTACACATAGCATTGAAATCTGTTGTTGGTGCATAAATCAAAGGACCGTAGCCAATTGCAGTTTTGACACATGTTTGTTCAAATGTAATATTGGCTTGAAATACAGGCGGATTGCCTGAATTTTAAGCCAATATTATCACCAACTCCTGTTTTTACTTTACTGTGAACCATATTTTGAGACATAATAAACCTATCACCAGATAACTGAATTTCAGTCCAACACATGGACTTCTCCACAACTTATACCAAGCACAAATCTTTTAAAAGGGGTAATTAAATCCTTTGGCTGTGTCTTTTGGTGCTATACGTGGATCAACCAAAAATGCTTTGGTAGTATATATATATATATATATATACCTCTGGTTGACATAACAATTTTGTCTTGCCCAGAGACATCGTATATTTTTAGAGGGTTTCATTCTCAGTCATCTCCAAACATGGATCAATAAAATTCAGAGACTGGTGGAATGGGAAAAGGATCCCAGTATTAATAGTACACCTCTGTTCATTAATTAATCATAGAGATTGCTCTAAAGAAATGTTTAATGAATTTAATGGATTAGATGATCCTAAATTTAACTTTCTAAGTGAAACATGAAACAATGTACCTATTTTAGATAGCTCTAGTCTATTAAGTTCACTGGAAAGAATTTAAGCAGTCAGTATCACCTTTAATTTTTTCTCCTAATGAACTGCTTTATTGATTATATATTCAATTTCCAATGAATAATGACTTATAAGATCAGATTTGTTGGCCTTTGGTGCACTATGAAATACAACAAAGTCAGCTTTGATCTCAAACTTAATCTTCAATTTCTGACACTTATATTTTTGGGCATCATTTGAAGACAAATTTTTCAAGAAAGCTTGAATTAATTTCAAATACTTGGTTCATACCTAAGGCTGTTTCATCTTCCAGTTCAGGGTTGATTTTGTAATACGTTTGTCAAATGCTGCACTACAAGAGTTGTTGGAAGAAGAAGTAGATGTTTTTAAAAATCTTGGACTCAGCATGACAAAGTATGATCCTGTTTCTTTTTTATCCGGGCTTCGAAGGTTTTACCAAATTCAAATTTTGATACTTGAAATAAGATTTTGTCCGTTTTGTAAGACTTTTGGCCATAAACCTATTTTTCCTATTAAAGGCCTGTCCTTTCAAAAGAGGATTTCTTAGAGTAGTTTACTCTATCTGAGTTTGTTATGTATCTCAGATGAAATTCTGAAGTAAAGGGCGAATAGCATTTTTAGACCATTGTATTTTGTTGACATCACTCTTAAAACTGTATTTATTTCTCGTGCCATCAATGAGATGTTCCAGTTTTTTGTATACTTCAAGGTCTTGTGAGTTGATTCTTCCTTTATTTTGGCATATAAGACATTGCTGGCCACAAGTCAATCTCTTTCTCTTGACTCCGGCTTTTAACTAAAGAGGACTCTCCAGGATTTATCTCAACTTAAGCAGGAGAAATGTCCTACCATTTCTATTTAAAAAACAAAATATATTTCTGAAATCTAATATTTAATAAATCTAATAAATCTAATAATTTCCTTTATGCAATATTACAAATTGGTCTTTTTTTTGCTAAGAAAATTGTCTGAGCTGAAAAATTTTCATGCTTTCTGATAATCGGTTGTTTTCTGAAAAAAATGCACCACTTTTCAGGAACGTGATTCAAATACTACATAGTTAAATTTACACAGGGCCAGTGTCAAAACGTTTTCACCTTCTGGGATGTACAGAAACTATACGTAGGGACCTTACAAAATAGAGCTGGCGTACTATTTGCATATCAAGGATTGAATTTTCAGTACATTAATGTAGTTTTTAAATGGTCTTTTTAAATTTTTTAAAAAATCTTTTAGCTTTTTCTCTGACATAAATGTTTTTACTCATTTTCCGGTTAGTGCTAATCATCATCCTTCTTTACTTGAGGTTATTTGTGTTTCTAATCCTTATATATCCTCTATCTGACCTTGCTCTCTTCTTGTTAACTATAGCAATGCTGTAGTCTTCCTTTCAGTTTAGTCTAATCAAACTTAACACAATTATACTCCTGGTAATTTTGGAGGATTTTTGTAATTTCCTCAATTATATTTCTTTCCTGCCAAAATAATGCCCCCCGAAATAATATATTTAAGTCAATGGTATAGGTGTTTTTGAATTTTGTTGCCTGTAAGAGGCTTCGGTATATCTGTATGTATATCAGACACATTGGTGTCTTGTCTTGTCCTTCTCCTTGTCGTCAACGGGCAGGCAGGTGGTATGACAAACAAAATGATAACCGAGGAGCCATGGCTTAATGGTTAGTGCAACTGCACAGTAACCAAGAGTTCCGGGTTCCATTCCCCGAGTTGTCGCAAAGAAAAAAAGCCATTGGTTGGCGTCAGAAAGGGCATGCAACCAAGAAATTCCTCACTGCCAAATCAAAGTCCCTCTGAAGGGTATCGTCTGAGCCCCAATTGCTGGGGAAAATGACGTTAAAACTGAAAAAAAGTAAAAATTGTCTGTAAGAGGCTTTCTTATTTTCTCCCTGTTTTTCATCCCATCGTGCTGCAACTTTTGCAGCCTGCAGAAACATTTGCCATCAGCTTAATATCATAACACCCCTACTAACAAACAGCTAGTTATTGATGCCAAAAGTTGCCATAAAAGAGTCCTACCTGTAGCTAACGCTGGTTATATTGAGACTCGTAATCTCGTATTTTCACCCTAAAAAATGGCTATAAAAACTTTCAAAAATACCAAATAATGTTGTCAATAGAGGAAAATTGGCTAATTCTCTTCTTTTTGATAACTTTTAGGTATTCACATCGTCAACAGATAATGAGGGACATTTGGATTGCTACCCCACTAGCAATTGTTCTCTTGTTGACTCTCTTATCTGTTCTTTCAAATTTCTACTCTGCTATAATTCATGTCATCATAGTTCAAATCATCTTCTGTTGCTGTTGCTATTTCCTCTCTGGATACATTCAGTGCATTTGGCCCAAATAACACTTGTGTTGGCCCCTCAAAAATGTTCTCTTGAACATTCTTCTTTATTTTTAACACTTGTTAATAAACATCTTTCCATATCTTGCTTTCTCGTTTCAAATGCGAATCTGTAGTACCAGTCTTATCCTATTTTTTGCTATAAACCTATCAGTTTGTTCCCAGCAGCAAAGTATTTAAACAAATGATAAAAGGTCGCAATGTTTTGCACTAGGACTAGGATCATACCAGACCCGAACACCTTGGGTCTGGTATTAAATATGGTGTCTAGAAGATTCGATTCAAAGCAAATCTTCTTACTATCATCGTAGCTTGATTCTAGTATCCTTTATAGTTTTTCAGTGAACCAAGGGATATTGCCCTTGATATCCCTAAGAGCTTTGATAAGCTTTAGCTTTCTGGTCTTTTCTTTAAACTGAGGATTGCATAGCTTTTCCCATAAAAGTTTAAACATAATAACATTTTTTTAACAATGGTTAAATCAAAGTTGCTATCAATAGCCAATCTTGTTCTAGCATATTGATGAAATCTGTTATTTTTAGGGCTCTGTCTATTACATCTTTTACCATAGTTTTGCTTCACTGCAGCATAAGTTGTTAATAGTTCCCCAATAAAAGTTAGGCTGTCAGAAGAAGTTAAAGAGTTTAGCTTAGTTATTTTTAAACATTTAAACGTAGCTGTAGTGCAAGACTCAGGATTTCTCGATACAAGGTCTTGCTATGAAAAGCTAAGGCAGTGGACGAAGAAAAAGAAAACGCACATGCCATTTGTAATATCGATGGTTTGGAGGGAACCGCAGTAACACGCAACAGATTGCTACTTTGTCTACTAAACAAAAAAATACCGTAAGAAAAGGAAACACAAATTTAAGTATCCAGCAAACAGTTGCATGAAAACTCAGTATCCGTCAAATGCCTCATTAGGACGAAGTGCCTATCCCAAGTTTTAGGGAGCTTGAGAAAGAAGAGGAATCGCCTTGCACAAGTAATTGAGAGTCTCAAGCCTCAGCATTTGAATTCCACTTTGCCAATCTTCTGTCCTTGCTGTCACTTTTGCGATTTGTTTTCATGACTTGGCATTTCCTTTCGTTCAGCTTGAGTCCAATTTTTGCAGCATTATCTATCAGTTTGGTGGTTTTGTCCTGTAAATGTTGCATTGTTGATGATAGAAGGTCAATGTCATATACGAAGTCGAGGTCTTCTAGCATTGTTGTAAAGTTCCAGCGGAGTCCAGTTCTTTTGCCTTCTAGAGTTCTTTGTATCACCAGGTCGATTACCAAGAGGAACAGAAATCCTGGCATGCAACATTCCTGTTTTACTCCAGTCATCATTGTGAGCCAATCATACGTTTTATTTTTATATATGACAGAGCACTGGAACTTTTTTTACAAAGCCTCAATCAGCTTTTTGGGATTTCCATACTGTCTAATTATACTTCAAAGGCTGTCTCGGTGTATGTAGTCTAATCCCTTTTCAAAGTCTATAAAATGGATGTAAAGGGTCGCATTCCATTCATTCACTTGTTCCAGTATGATACGAAAATATTCACCTAACATATAATGATTTTATATAGGTGGCACTTTTTAGTTAATAGATGCAGGCCTCGTTGCTAGGATGGAGATTATCTATAAATATGTCATTTTTTGTTTTTGTTTAATATAAATAATCTAAATTTTCTATGTTTCTTCTTTCTTTAGACTTTCTTTCTTTCTTTAGTCCAGGTGTTTGTCTTTGTGTTGAGACTGAATGTCAAGTAATCTCGCTTTCAAGATTTATCACGCATATGAAATTGTCACGCAATAGTGGCCGCCTTTGAAAATCACTTTTTAATACTCCTACTTAAATCTAGTTTAGTTAGGCTCATACTACCTCCTTTATTGCCCTCTATCTAAATTAAAAGGACCTGATTCATTGTTCTGTTAATGGACATCGCTAGTCACCGAATAAGTTGCCTGATATTTTACTAACAGCATATTTTGTACTACCAAAATTAATTTTAAAGATGCCAATAATATATTTCACACACTTCGATTGTTGTTATGTCCGTTTTCTATCTTAACTTTCAAGTATAAAATCTAGGATGAATGAATATCAAAATTAATATAAGTACGTTTTTTGGATTCCTCAGTCAAATAAAATTGCACAGCAATATTTCAAAGTTCTTACAATTACTGCGTTTTCTACTCTAACAAGCACTACGTCAAATTATAGTACATTTGAAGAGTTCAAAGATGGATGCAATGAAAACGACATCATAATTGTTATGGGAGATCAAAATGCTAAGGTTGGAAGCGATAATAGTGACTTCGAGAAAACAACGGGTGTACATGGCCTTGTATTGCGAATGATAACGGGAGAAGGCTGTGCGTGTTTTGACAAATGAATGGACTGGTGATAGCAGAACTCTGTTTTCTCACAAGGACATACACAAAAGTACTTGGAGGTCTCCAGACAGAAGCACAAAGAATCAGATCGATCACTTTATGATAAGTGTCTTGTGGAGTCTATCAATACAAGATTGCCAAGCACAGAGAATTGCTGATATTAAAAATGAGCACTAGTTGGTGAGAACCCCCATCACGCTACACCTCAGCTCACAGAAGAATAAGAAGAAGATTATGCCTAGAATGAATTTGGAACGTCTGCAAAATAAAGAGAGGAAAAGGACGCTCTAAGAGGCTGTAAGGAAAAAGCTTGAAGAAAGTAAAAGCAGTGAGGCCTGGGATATAGAAGTACAAAGGTCTTTTAACCAAGATCCCCAGGAAAGGGAACTTACAGGAATGTGGATACTGACGAGAGGTTATTCTGTTGTCGCTTGCCAGCAAGGCACTCAGCAAAATTCTCATCAGTAGAATAGAAGCGGAGGTTGATGCAAGCCTCAGGAAGAAACAATCAGATTCTAGAAATGGCAGGAGAAAAGTCGACTAGATCTTCATCATTTTGAAACCTGAAAAATATAAACAGAAATATTAGTATCAGTCCAATTAATATGCCAGGGGCACAAACCAGAAGTAAAATTCCATTATTCTGTGGTCAGGATAGCCAGACTACAACATAAAATCAATACAGCCTGATCGTCTGAGTGCGGGTCCTATAAAATAAAATAAAGTATGAAATAATATAAAATTAGTATGAAACAATCCCATCTAGAGATTGTTTTGTATCTTTCCTTGTTCTCTCTACAGAAAAACTTGTCTAAAGTAGTAAAATACCTTTTACACTATAACGACAAAGTTCAGTTAAAAAAAACATTTTTGATCAGGTGCTTTTTTGTGGACCTTTCGGAACCCCTTCTACTGTGCGGAATATTTATTGGATACTTAAAATGCAACCAGAAAAATACTTTGATTTAAAGCATCATTTCGATGGATATCTATGGTGCTCCAACTTTTATGGAACGTAAAATGTGTGTTGTTTGCAGATAGATTTAACCAATCCAAGGGATAATCCCTAAAATTGACTAAATTATAAAGAAATAAACAGAGGTATAAAAAGCTCCAAAGTCGCTTTGAAAATGGTATGGCTTGTAAAAGTGAGCCCTAAATCTATAAATTGGGATATTGTGTGTCTTCGTCTTTACTTTCCAGTAAGATGGCTCCCAGAATGTCCCTGGTAACTGCAAATCCGCTTGAGCCATATGCAATTATTATTATATACGAATTTTTTTACCTGATGTATCTACAATCATATCATATATACGCTTTGAACATATATACTGTTATCACAGATGTCCTGTTCAAAAATTAAAATAAATAAATAAATAAATAAAATATATATAGTTAAAAAAATTATTTTTTAGTTAAAACTCGTTAAAAATTAAAAAGAAAATTAAAAGAGCTTCGATTGGTAAAAAGAAACTAAAATATGCTGTTTAAAGCTCGCTTCCAGAAATAGGGATGCAAATCGACATTAATGAATAAAGGCTAAAACCACATCACATAGAATTAAGTGTCAAGGATGCCCCAGGCAATTGTAGGAGGTTTCTAGGATATCACGTAGACATAGTGGTAAGTTCAACCTGAATCGTATTAATGAGAGACCATCACATCACTTAGGCATACAAAGTGTCAGAGATACCCTAGAGATCCTAGATATTTTAGGGCGTCTTTTAGGATATCTCTGAAACTTCCTGGTCGGGTAATATTACGTTCTGCCTAAATCTTGTTTAAAAATTCTAAAATCATTCTCTTTTCTTAGATTAACGGAGAGCTCATTGAAAACAATTGCTCCCTGATAGTATAAAGATTTTCTCGCTATTTCTAGTTTTATTTTCGGTATTTCAAGAATATTTCCGTTATTTCTTGTGTTAATGCCAGATTGCTTCCATTTAAAGTATTCGTTGAATTCACCAAACACTTCAGGAGAATAAATTCACTTGTGTACAAGTGTACATAACTTCTTGTTGGTTGATTCGAATTCAAGAATCTTCTCGCCATTTCCAATTATCACCTGCGCTCATGTTTCAAGTTGTGAGATTCGATTTTTGATGTATGGAGGAGTCAAACCATGTAATGACAAAAAGCAGTATGTAAGAATAGGGACGATAAGAGACTAGTAGATGGTTTTCGTAGTTTTGGAATCCATGAAGCTTCTCATTTTTTGTAAGAGAGGGATTCTCGATGAAGCTTTCTGGATAGTTTTCGATAGGTGTTGGATCATACTAACTGAAGTAGTTAAAGTAAGTCTCAAGTACTTATATGATTCAGTGGTAGCAATAGATGTGAAGTTATGTTGTAGATGAAAGATTGTCATCGTCCAACTTTTTCATTATTTGAGTTGTCCCAAAAATCATTTCTTCTGTCTTCTCCTTTCCACAGTTGAAAATACGTTCGTTCTCTCTTAACTAATCTGCCAGGGCACTAAATTCTTTTTGAAAGTATTTCTCGACGAGAGTTTTATCTTAAAGAGGAAGCAAATTTACAATAAAACAGAATCCTGTAAACTTGTTAAACATTTGCATCATTTGACTTTTTTGCAGTGAAAAACCATTTAAATGAGTAAAAACAATGCATTCTTAATGGGCTTTTAGATCAGTTCTGGTTGCAATGTATTTTACAACCTTTAAAGATGAGGAAAAAGGGGAGAGATGTTTTAAGGACTCTGACCATCCTTCATTGGTACCCAGTTATGATCTCATCCTCCACTTTTGGGAAGAGAAGCATCTGTTTACAAAAACACAGACTATGCTCTGGAAAATAATGCTGTCTCTGCCTCACTGTCGAGCCAGCTCATAAAATGTCTGCTGAACTTCTTCATATGCAATTTGTAGAATTCCATCCAACAACACTACTTCCTGAGCAGCTATATCTGTTCAACCTTTTTATACTCCACTCATACGTTATCCTTTGGTAGAACTCAATTTGTTCAGGTCAGGATTAGCCAGCAATAACCTCTGTATGTTGCTAAAATCAACTTAGATGCTACTTCAAAACTATTGCCATAATAAACCGGTTTACAACCCAACAACGACGCTATGTAATTTAGAGGATTTTTATATATAAGACTACCAAGAGAGCTAATCTCACGTATTTATATGCAGGAAATCACACCTTTTCAACCGCAAAATAAGACTTCATACTTTAAATGTGTATCTTAAGATTGGGTTGCACTTCACCTACAGCTTTTCGTGCTGGGTTATGTGAAGAGCAGTTTTAAACTTCTGACAAGCATCTTCTTCCTTTTAATTATTAGTTCAATTCCTCGAGGACCATACAAATAAGTTAAACTTGATTTTCCTGAATTGCTCCTAAAATAAATTTCCTTGATTTTAGGAGCAATTTCGATTAAGCAAGGGTGAGATCTTCACCCTTAAATATCTTAGTTAAAGGTGAATGTTAGTGACTTTTTTTACGTTCTTATAAAAAACTGATTGAGTTCATCACAAAAATAATGGTGGTAAGTATATTCTTCTGACAAAAATGTGTATTTGATACCTGTTAAAATAACTTTTAGTGATCGTCTTTTAGTGAGAACAATGGTAAACGTGTTGGAGAAAAAGCCTTGTAGTAACTGATGCAAGGATGCGATAACTGGTGCGAACCAATAGGAAATTGCCACTAATTCTCCTGTGATTGGTCAGCTTTAGTTGAGCGACAGGGTGAAATCAGCCAAGTAATTATATCAAACATTTTCTAATAAAGAAATTGTGATACAAAACTTAAATTTTGATATATAAGGTAGAATTTCGAATAAACAACTAAATCGTTAAAACTTTAAAAGCAAGTAAAACAAATATATGAAATATATAAATATTTATATATATAATATATATAATATATATAATATATATATATAATATATATATAATATATATATAATATATATATATAATATATATATAATATATATAAAAATATATAAAATAAGATTGACGAAATTTATAAAATAAGATTGACGAAAGGTTGCACACTGCGTGGTTTAAAAATAACAACAGAAATCAACATTAAACGATGAACTTAGAGTAAAAATCACCTCACTTAAAGAGGTCTTTATAAAACAGTGCTTCTCAAAGGGAGGAGACTTGCTTCGAAGGAGAAATTTGAATTAAGGGGGAGGGCATTGGTCCTGGAAAGAAATTTGGGAGGAAATAAGGTGCCNGAATCTTCTGATTGCTTTTCTCTGAAATTACGGCAAAGAAACAGCTTAGACAAAATTAGGAATAAATTATCGATCTACATTCATAGTTAATGAAAAACGTCCTAAAAATCTAAGTTTGAAAAATCTGAAAGATTTTAATGACGTTTTTTTCTAAAATGAAATCGGAGAAGCGAATCTTTTTAATAAAGAGAACAAATCAATCGAATGAACAGTTTGCATGAATACTTGCCTACTAAAGACAGAGAATGGCAGATGTATACTTTATTATCTAGGTATTAAGTTTACAAGTAACATCTTTATGCTTCTAATAATACTATATTTCCAGTGCATCTCATATGACAAATGCACAGCCCTCCGGTTTAGTTTTTTTTCTTCTTTATTAATTTTTTCCTCTTGACAATCCCTTACTGTCTTGCTTCTCTCAATTCTCTTCTTGATGCTTCTTCTTGCGCTTTTCGCTCCACATCAACCTTGGGCAGGTTGGTGTGGAGTGGAAAGCGCTTAAAAGTGAATGGAACAGCGCTGAGGTCTAATTTTGTCAAGGAGGGAACCTAGCTTCTCTGTAACATATGCATTTTTCCAAATTCAAAATTCCTTCACTAATGGCTGCACGAGTATCAAGATTAACATCTGACTGTTCTTGAAGGTTTTAATCATTTTAATTCGCTTATTAGCAAAACAAACTTTCCTCGGCCGTTTGTTCTTCACTGAGCACAACATTCTTTCTGTGATGAACATCACTTTATCTTAACAGTTATCTTGAGGACGTCGTTTAACCCAGAAAATTTTGCATCCTTGTAGTTTCACTCCATTGAGTAACGTAATCAGTTTCGATAATTCACTCAACTTTGTTGGTATTTTCTCTTTCATTAATTTCTTTGTAAATGTTTTCAGAGTATTTCCTTCCATGCTACTGAATGTGACTTGTCTTAGTTTATTTTAATGGTGTTATCATGAAAAGTGTTCTTTTGAGCTTTTCTCGTTGGAACCAGCTTAGTTTCAAGCATTTTCTGGATCCACAATCCCCATATACACCTTAGTTCTTTTCAGACCCTTCTTCTTTTTCTTTGTGGGAGAACGAAAATGGCATCGGTGGTACTCTTCCCCGGCATAAGTCGAAACTGCTTCCAGTCGATATCATGGATATTTGAAGTTGACAGGGTATGTAACTTGTCTGAAATGGCTTCGCTACTGTTTTAGTCAGAGTTGCATCTTATGTGTTTCGTTCCTCTTAACGTCTTCATAATCATGCAGTTGTTGTTCTCCTTGTAAGCAATACTTCTGTGATTCAAGTTTATCCCTCAGACTGCAAGATTTTGGAACTCTTTAGGGTCTGAGTACTTTCCTACATCATATGATTTGAATGCTTGTAAGTCTAAGGTTAACTTAGTCTTGGCTAAACTTTGTTCTTTTCTTTCTTCTGTCATATCTTCCAAGTTCCATACACCTAGTGCCATTATGCCTTGTATGGTTTTTAAAAAATTAACCTGTAGATTAGACAAGAAACGAAGAAGCTCTTACTTTCATCTTAAGTATTGGTTACTTATTATAATCAATAAAGACCAATTACTTTCACGTTGAAAGCATAGAAAAAGTAGTTGAGTATAGACATGTCTCATTTACTACAGAAAATATAGTACTTATATTATAGTTGGTAAGCATTATGCAACCAAATATAATATGTGGTTAGTTTAAGCAATAAACTTACAACTTTGCGTACATTTTCATGCAACTAATCTGACCTATTACCTCGACACATTTTCTACAAGAGTATTAATATAAATAAGAACTAGTTAATTTGCAATTGATAAATATGGTTTAATAATGAATAGTAATACGAGTGTGCATACTGCGTGAATGAAACCTCAAGTGTAGATGTGGGAGTGGTAGGGGTTGGGCAGGAATTGAGGGAGTTTTCACTTGGTATAGATATTTATTTAGGGTTTAATCTTTGTCAATGTTCTTATAATAAAGGTTTAGTTAGAATAAACTGGGCGACATGTTCATCATATTCCAGCATCGGGTATTCACTTTAAAGCTTGTTTATCTCTAACATTTACACTTCAAAGAACGTAGATTATTTTGTAAAATGAATGCTTTGTTTATTACCTACAAATTTCTGCTTTTAATATTTTATTGTTTGACAACTGAAAATATCTTCTCTTGTATTTCTTTAGCACAATTTGCAGAACACCTTTCCCTAGGTAATATTATCTACGAATGCCAAATGGAATTTTAGAGCATCCATGGTCTTTTACTCTGGTTTTTTTTCGCATGAGAGATATTACGAATATTGCATGTCTTTGAAAGACCACACAGCCTCCCCCCCTCCAACCCCAAATACCCGCTTTTTAAACGCGAATACTCTCAGACGTCATAAACAATAGCCTTTCTTATTTGAAATTTTACTACCTACCTGTTCTTGAAAAATAAACAACTTCGTTTGAGTTATACATGAGAGTCAGTCCGTTTTCGGACCAATCTTGACAACTTTGTGTCACTTTCTTGGCTTGCTCAATTAACTCATCGAACAAATCAGTAATCTTCAAACATGTATTACAATGCTTATTCTTTGCAAAGTACTATCTTTCAATAAAAACAAAATTCTCACTCCTACATACGCACCTACTTACTTAAGCTCCATGGGCTTCTAATTATTGTATTTTTGGGTACATGTATTTCAGATGTACTTTAGATCTTCAGAATTTACAATATTTTGCAGAGGGGGTGTTTCAACTATACTTTGAACTTTTTGATTCGCATATTGGAATCTGTGTTCTGTTTTATCAACATCCCTACATTTCCAATCATGTTTGTTTAATCATACTTCTAAGGAATCCTTTCTGAAAGATTTGAAGCTTTCATGTTGTTTTTTTCTTTCTGAAAAGCCACACATCGACTGTCCATGTAAGCCGTGAACTCATTCATATTTATAATAACTTCCTTTTCAGCAATTTTGTCCTTACATACTCTATGAAGCTCTGGAAATTTTCCAATTACTTGTGCTATTTGGCGATTGGTAACACATTCTTTTACGTCATTTTGATATCACATTTCCTACGTAAACAAATTCCAGTACATTATCAATTAACTTTTCACCTCTGCCAATAAATGAATTTTCTTCTTCGTCAGTTCTTCGTTGCTAAATACCTGAGTCATTACCTTTTGGAGTAATATTGTCAAACTGAAACGCAGAAAGGTAATATTGATAACATCTAGCAGACGTTGTTCTTCAAGTAGAACAATATCATCTGCGTATAAAGTCTATTCAATTATTTCTAACCCATGCAATTTTCCATGTAATCTTTGCTCTTTATTTGTGTACAAGTGAAAGCAAAATTACATCAATAGTGTTGAAAGATATTAGTATTGGTCTATAAGACATTAGTACCTATAAGGTGCCACAATTATTCAAAAAGATATCTGACAATCATGTACTCTGCTTAGATATTTACTTTCATACCCCAAACTATTCTAACATTTGCAAAAAATGGCAGTAGTAACCTCTGTATACAACAACTAACAGTATCTTTAAAAAAATAAGATAAGAAAACACCCATTGTGCTGTGTATTTTGAGGGCACCACAATGTAGTTCAATTATAAGTTATCCCTATTGTTTAAAAAAAAGAGCTAGGTATCCTTCAGTCCATAGTTTTCATGTGCCAATTACCCAAGAGTGCAAACGAGAGCCATCTTTAGATCTCTTAGTAATCTCCACCATTTTTAAAATGAACTCAACCCATGGTAACGGCAAGAGGCTTGGAAATACACCCATCAAGAAGCTAAAAACATTATGTTTGTCTGGTATCATCCAGATTGTTAATAATTTTCTGCATGAAATTTCCCTTCCCATAAATTGCGTTTACATTTTTAATTCATGAAAAGGGTGTTTCACAGGGACGTTGTTAGTCCCTAATCGATAAAGTGTGCTCTTAATATTGCACAGTACTGAAAAGCTCCAACAACTAGCTTTACTGGGTACCCTTTATCTTCCATAGGTGTCAAAGAATGCATGTCAACAAATTCGTAAAGTCAAAACATTTCTTTTTCTTGAGCTAAGTGTGCATGAAAATACTTAATGGCTTCTTGTACGGGTCATTTCACATCAAATCATCATCAATCACAAAAATGTATAAGGATGATGTTCTCAGAATGATTTGGTTTTCACACAACCTTGAACATACCCACAAATAGGAACAAATTCCAAATTTTACTTTGCTATCTAAATCCGTTCAAAAGAAGATGGCCTTTTAAAATTTTGGCATTCGCAACTAAATTTAGAAATAACAGGTTTGGTCGTTTGACGTATAATCATATTCAAATAAATGAAACTTTATATCTGCTCAAGATAGAGCAATGAAAATTTCTACCCCATATGATAACGTAATGCTTATTAAAAACGTTTACTTTACTCCGTTGAATTTGTCCCTTAAATTAGTCCTTGATTGAGCTTTCAAAAATTTTCAAAAATTTTCAAAAAATTTTGACGAGAAAATTTGGGCGACAATTTTTAGGGTGTGGCGTAGCAATTTCTTAACATTTTGTAGCTATCTTTAAAGCTCGTGTTAACCTACTTAATGCTAAAATATTGAGCTTTGGTATTTTCTACCCTAGATTTTATCAGCATTTCAAGGCATCATTACTTTTCATTCATGTTAGTCCAATTAAAAATTTATCTAAATATTATTTATAATTTTAGGATTTCAAATTTGACTTCCCTGGAGAAGGGGCCATCCATTTATTACGTTCGCATGAAATTGACCATTTTTCGACTATCCCTTCCCATTGTTTGCACCTGTTGAGAGGGAAGTACCTCCTCCGTACGAACGTACGTTATACTTTTTTTGACCGTCGTTGGTAGTTACCATTTCAATAAATAACTTAAAAATTATGTCATTGATACTTCTTTTATAGAAGCTCACGTGCGTAAATTCGAAGACTAAAAAATTGACGCGAGGCTATTGTTTTGAGAAGTGAAAGCAATTATAATTAGATACAAGCCGAATACAAACGAAAGTAATTCCAAATAAACAAACAATAAATGTGCAAATGCAGATAAGAATAATTACACCTGCACACCTGTCTTTCACTGTCACTACTTTGTGAAAACTTTAAGCGACAAAAATTTATAATGTGATCGTTCTCACCTTGTGAGCCCCACTCCCACCTAATCCCTTTTGTTCCCTTTTTTTGGATACCCCTTCCCTCGAACAGAGATACAATGTGCTCTGATCTGCTGTGTTGCTATCTTGCTATGTCTTTATCAATAAACGCAATATGTGTGTATGACTAACAGTAATGGTAGCCATTTAGGGGGAAGGTTGTTTTGAAAGGTTTAAAGTAGAGTTTAGACTAGAGATTATTTGGGCTGGTGACAAGTTGCAGTAATGGTCAAAAGTATTCATATACTGTAGGATTGCTCGCAAAAGGTGGTTATGGTCCAGTTTTTCGGAATAGTCGGTGCTTGACATCAGGACTTACTTGACTGCAACAATAACTGTCTCATTTGACTAGAAAAAACTGATAAAGGACAAAATATGTATCACATTCCATAAGAATGGGAGAGTTTCTGTGTTGCTAGCTGTAAACTATGTTTCCTGGTACACCGAATGTGGCAAAAATATTTATAATTCACGAACCGATCTAGCTGATTCTTATAGATTAGTGCTTGCTATAGAATTTGGAACTTTCCTCCATCCTGAGATTCGGTCTTTGACGACAAGGTATAAGCAGCCACCATATTCGCAAAAGACTGCGAAGGGTGCATGCAAACAATGAATGGTAGTGTAGATGGTAAAATGGTTCTAGGATTTTAGTGAAAGCGTTGTAACTGCAGCTTGTACATCTTTCGCTCCTTTCTCGTACCCCCTTTGTCATCCTAAGCAAATGGATGATGGTACAGATCGCTCTTTCCTTGATGAAGTTTTTGATGTGCAGCATGGATTTGCTTGAGTAGTCTTTGAAATAAAGAGAGACTACAAGATGCCACTTAGTGTTTTAGTGTCATCCCAGGATGGACCCCATCTGCACTGATTCAGACAGGTTAGATTCACTTGAGATTCTAAGTAATTAGTAGCTTTTAGAACATGATGGTGGCCCATGTCTTTAGTTGGTCAGTGACTATCATAAGACTGTCACATCCTTTTATGCTATGTAGTATTTGCTCGAGGTCTGACGCCAAGTCTAAACACTTCATCTTCATTAGCTGCACAGCACTACTCTGTCTAAAACAGAAATGGTTCATCTGCTAGTATTCCTTTACATCCTCCTGGGAACCAGTCTATTTCAGCAGGCAGGTATGTCAAAGGGGAAGTTGTAATATTGTTAAAGTGGAAAATAGCATGGTAAGATCAATGTGAGTGAAGGCAGGTGCGTCTTTGTATGTCATGCAATAAAACCTTTATGGATGGCATCTTCTTTGCTGGAATAGTAACTAGGTGATAGACGTTTCTTATTGACAAAACATGTTAAAGGAAATTACATTATAATTTAGACTGACTTCCAAGTAGTGTCACCGTATTCATTGTCTTCTGTATGGGACATAGTCGACCAAGAAAGTCTTCATAGAGAAGTTCCTTCTAGATAATTTTTTCCCAGTGGACTGATTTTTTGGGTGAAATGTGTTATATCTTCTGTGAAGCAGTTCGATGTATATGTAACTAAATTTATGGACCCACCAATAATGGAAATGCCTGATGATGGCAAATGTAAAAATTGGATAACGCAATGCTTATGAGAATAAAATACCAGTTCTACAGTTTGTGACAGGTAGGCTGTATAGAAAAGGAGATCAGTCCAGTATGGCCATTATTAATGAATCTATTTTTATTGATAAATGGAGATTTGTCTGATTCTTCAATGTTGTTAATGGCGTGTTTACTATTGCAAGGTACCTCTGTACATTTTTTAAACGGGACGTTCCCACCCGGCAGAAAGAATTTGAGCAACGCTTCATAGTATAGATTTTTTACCCATACAAAACTGCTCACATATGTTAATGAGACGTCATCTTTGTCCATTTGCCACAGGCAAATTAAGGTGTATACTAGTGCGGGCAAGTCGCTAACTACTTCAAGAGAGGATTCTTTGAAATCAAAGAAAACCTTTTCGGCTTGCTAAAGACAGAATCTTTCCTATCGAATAGACTGAGCCATGAGCACTAGCAAGCATTAATCTCATCTTTTAGTGGTACTCACAGAAGAAGATTACTCCCCATAAGGGAAAGACATCAAAAGAAGATTGCAAACCTGACACAAAAGTCACCCAAAACACCAAATCATGGAGATAAGGCTCGCTGGATTGTCATTATGTCTAGTCTGTCACTCTCATCAACAGATGAATCCCTTCTAATGAAAGTTTTGCATTTCCCTGTTGATGAAACCTTACAAATTATCAAAGACCTACTTGAAAATGATGATTCATTGCCATCCAAAACTGCACTAAAGCCACCAGGTATCATGAATATACTACAAGCACTTCTTACCAGCACACGCTTTCTATTCAACAGTGAGTGATATAAACCCACAAAACAGTTATGTTCCCATGGGAACTCCAACATCTTCTGTGATTGCTGAAATGTGCATCCAAGCTTTTGAAGCCACAGCATTATCAACCGCAGACCAAGGTCCAACTGCCAGGAAAAGATGCATTGACGACGTTTTCGCAATAATTAAAGAAGATCATCTACAAGGTTTCTTTGAGCACATCAAGGGTCTTTACTTAAACATCGTGTTTACCATAGAAAAAGAAGAAAGACAATTCGCCTTCCTTGATGCCCTAGTGAAGAGGCACTGAGAGTACATCATTTCTGGTATTATCTACAGGAAACCAACTCAAACGAACCAGTGCCTTTATAGCACATCACACCATCTAGTTTTAGCCTTTCACAGTGTCATCACCACTTCGTTTGGAAGGGCAAAAAGCATAAATTCAAACAGATACAGCCTCAGAAAGAAAAAAGACACCTTCAAAAAATTGTCTAATACAATGGATACCACACCAGGGGTGTCCAAGAGCATTAAAAATAACTAGCAGACCTTATCACGAAGAAGAAAAAAATATATGTGAAACAAATATGTCTACTCTTTGTCAATAACATCAGCAAGCAGTTTAGACGAATCCTCCGGCAACATAATAGCAAGTGAACATTTTTCACAATTTCCAGCTCTTAAAGCTAAAGGGACCCCGTTCCACTTGAAAAGAGAAATAATGTAGTTTACAGATTACATTGGTAGAAACAATATAGTTAGAAACAATAAAAACTTTATTATAAGGACTGTCCTGCCCTCTACATTGGAAAATCAAAGCACTCCTTAGGTCAAAGAGAAAAAGAACATATGAGTGTTTTCAAAAAGGTGATACAAGAGTCATGAAATAGCAGAACATTGCTGTACAAAAGGTCACACCTTTGACCTGGAAAATTAAAAGATTCTGGACAGAAAAATATATACTGCAACAAAAAAATTAAAAGAAACTATCCAATTCTCACAGCACACCTGTCACATTAATAGGATATCTTACACACTTCCAGAAATATGGCTTCCAGCATTACAGAAAAGAAACACAATGTAGATACGACCCCACTCCTTAAAACGAATCGATACCAGCCAACAAGCACGTCCTCGTTATCAAAATGAGAAATAGCTATACCTAATTACTTCAGTAGCCAGACTATAGGAGAAGTATTTCTCAAAATGTAGGTTTGAAAAAGTTTACGAATCAAGGGAAAATAGAAATGTTATTTAATCTATTCCAGAAGCGGGAGGCTTAAATGAGGACCTTTCATTAAGTAAAATACTGTTCGATGCAGAAAAGGTTTTGTTTAATTGATCAAAGACGGAAGAGTCCTGCTATACAAATAATAAGATAAAAAATCATTTATATTTTGACTTAACCATCTTAATACATAGCAATCATCATATTTAAGGCAGTCTTACAATACACTATGATTAATAAACGTATAGAAATAAAGCGATTAGTTAAGGATTAGGTTACGATTTAATAGCAGGACAACATAATTAGAATTTCTTTATGACCAATCTACACCTGAACAGTTGAAAAGACTTAACTGATTCCTAGATCCTAGTGTCCAGCAGATAAATACTCAGTTCTAAACCAGAGATTTCTCTAAAAAACTGATGGAATAACCATGGGAAGCCTTCCATTCTTTGTTGTAACAAAGGGTTTCATAAAAGATCATAAATCGTATCCTTAGTAGCAAATCCTAAGGTAATGAAAAGGGTGTAAATGCTGCTTTTATCATCATAAAACAAAGTGTACTAAATTTTACTGAAAATGTCCTCAACCAAGTCACTAATCTACACCTTAAAGATAGTCCATTATAGAACAAGAAAATGGATTATCTCTTCTTATTTCGACGCTCAAATATGATTTAACCAGGACGAAGCATATCTAATAAAGAAGATCAAAAGCTTAAGTATTAAATCAGTATCTACACCTCCGTTCCAACCACACATTGAAATTAAAAGCTATTCAAGTTATTTATTTCGCCTCTATTTGGCAACGAGGACTTATTGATTGAAAGAATCCCTTTAGAACAATAGGAACTAAATGTTGTGTATACAATCCCGATGCGCTTGCAGATATGACGTCAGCCTGGAAACCAAAAAGAAAGCCATGTAAGAAAATGCAACTTTGATGTAAGCATTTTTACTAGGAGATAATGATGGACCAGAAGAGAAAGTAATGCGTATATAGTTTCTTACCCGTGCTGAAAGTTAGAACATTATTGTACCAAATACATAAGTTTTCAATAAAGAAATCCTTTTATTGCAGTACAAGAAAAGTTACTTCGACTTAACCCTTTAGTTACCAACGTTCCCATTTTGGGAACATCTTTAGAAAGATAGTTTGCAGTCTAGTTTATATATGATGCAAATTTTGCAGCTCGATTTATTCCAAAAGAAAAGATTTACTTGCTACTATATATGAGAGTAGTTCTTGTAAAATAATGTATAATCCACTTAAATATTGTTTATTATCTAGTTATACAGTTGCTTTTGTCCTTCATTTCCACGTTCGAATCATTGCCAGACAAACCACCCAGTTAAGGTATTGTCCTAGTAAAATGGGTAGTATTTTACTGAACAATCTTTGATATGATAGGAACTCCCTGGCTACATTACAAGTTAATTGTTTATCACACTCCCAAAATGGGTTGATTGTTAACTTCGTAGGCCAAATCAAGGGATGTTCACATATAGGTGTGATAACATATCTTACTCCCTTCTACGCTTTTCGTACATGTCATGCAATTTATCTTGTCATTAGAAATATTTGTATTTCATTATTATATTACTCAAATTACTGATATTTTGCATTCAACTGACATACCTTGTCTCTGTGGTGCAAGATTGTTGTTCAAATTAGTTGTTATTTATGGTAAAAGGCTATGTGATCGAGACGAGTTGTGGATGAAGTCAGATCAAGTATCATAAGGTAAGGAACACTTCTGTTTTTTTTCTTTCATGAATTCAATATAGTTTGACAATTTTTTATCTTTATTTAAATTTATTCTTGTTTTGTGGAGAATTATAATGTTTAAAAAACTTGGAAGGATCTTTTTTATTCTTTGTCATTTTGCTCACCATGCAAGGTAGACTACAGAAAAACGTACTATTTAATACTAAAAATCTTTGTTTCATTTGTGTTTTCTGCATTAATTATTATTAATTATTAATTATGCTTATAGCTTTCGATTCTTGGACCATAGCATAGTACCTTTTTTTAAAGCACCCCTCCCACCCAAATCCACAAATCAATATTTTCTTCAAAACCACCATAAATATTATTATGTTATATACCAAAATTAAATTTGAGCTTTGACTGAGTATTGCCTAATAGGTTATGTGTAATATACTAGAGGTATATCCAATTTCCCATTAGTAACCATGTTGAAAAATTCCCATCACAGTAAGTGAGCGATTAAGAACCCTGATCCTTTTTCAAAAACAAAAACGGTTAAATTGAGTCGGATAAAAATAAGAATTTTTCTTCAAGACTGGGAGTATTTTCTTGCTCAAAGTTTAATGGCGCCCTGGGTAATTAATCAGTCGTTTACAGGAATAAGAAATTTTTAACAAGGTATCTGTTTCCCAGAAATATCAATGTCACAGGTGTTAGAAATTTATAACTTTTTAACATTTTCTAAAGCCTCATTTTGTAAAAGTGTACAGAAAAAAACATATATGGATAAACACCAATCACGTGAAAACCCCATGAGCTTTTATTATTCCTGTCTAATTATTTCATTTTCTTTTAATTCTTACCATCCAATATCTGTTGGTATCAAGTCTTAAATTTAGCATTGATTCGTTTGTATCCAAATTTGTTGCAGTCAAAAAATCAAAGTGACCTAAGACATTTGTTACGAGATTTTTGTAACAAATGTGTTACAACTGAACTACTTGCCTTAAGAGGTCTGGAAACTAAATAAAAATTTGAGGTCTCCTCTGTTAGAAGAAAAATTGATTTTCTTTCTGTAAAGTTTCTTTAACCTTGATAGTCTTATAAGCATAAAAGCAAGACATTTCTACGGCCACAGTGTGCCCAAAATCTCAAAGTACATTTTATTGGATGGTGCTCATGATGTGGTTTCCTCATCCTTTTCATCAGCTGCAGATTTAGCCATTTTTCCATTTGAAGATGGGAACCTGTCTAGAAAAGATTTAGTCGACGAGAACCTTCAGTTTTTCCACAAGAAGGAACTGGATTGATGATATACGAACATCTAAGTGAAGAGACGGACCTTTTGGAAAAAGAGAGCGAAAATTCAAACTGAAATGATAATATTGTTAAAGAGAATACTAAGGCAGAATTACCAAGAGCAAGAATAGGAAAAAGAAAAGATTCTGGTAAGAGGAAGTCACTGAAAAAACCCCCAAAAAACTACATATGGAAAAAGAAAGAAAATAGCTTAAACAAGAGATGTCATCCTGTTAGTTGAAAAGCAACCCGAACAGACTGATCTCAGGCTTTTTCATCTTTTTCACTCCATCCTTGATATCACAAATAACCATGGCAACTGTGTAATATGCAAGAAGTAAGAATAATTACACCTTTGATGTTAATAACACAAACAAATATCATTTGGGGGGATGGGGGCGTCATCCTATTGAATGGTTATCGCTCATTACCCAGTAAAAAGAAGAATTGGTGACTAGACTTTCGATCAGAATTCCAATTTTCTACGAGACTTTGAGCAGAAATGAATTCCAGAGAAATAAACGGCTCTTTTATCGTGTTGACTTGGACTATATGGCAGACAGTAGAGCTAAAAAAACTGATACTTTTTATGATACTCTTTGAACATACTGCCAGTATTTCACATTCTTCTATCAATAGATAAGACTATGGTGCAGGATCATGGAAACTTTCCAAAAGAATAAGTTAATATAAATAAGTCAATAAGCATTGGTTATCAATTCTGGTTCTTTGTGGAGCAGAAGGCCTTCCATACAACTTTGAATTGCACAGAAAGAAAGACAGAACAAGGAGTGAAGGACTAGCTTCAGCAATAGCGAGGCGAATGTCTCCTACCATCAATGATTATGACGTCCAGAAGCATATCCTCCAATTCGACAATTTTTCAACAGCTTCAAACATTTGAGGACTTGTCGGAAAAGTGGTTGGGAGGAACAGGCATAATGACACCTAATTGCACCAACAAGTATCCTCTTTTACTTGAAATATGAAATAGGAGAGCAAATTATGATTTTACAAATGATGATACTGCATTGTTTATGCGTTGGAAAGACAACTTTATTGATACAGTGTCCATAAACTACAGCAGTGTTTACCCTGTATTAAAAATCAATCGTTATGTCAAGGACAAGAGCAAGATTTTTGTGGACCAACCCAAAGTCATTGCTGATCATAACAAAGACATGGGTGGAGTTGACNTGAGGACTTGTCGGAAAAGTGGTTGGGAGGAACAGGCATAATGACACCTAATTGCACCAACAAGTATCCTCTTTTACTTGAAATATGAAATAGGAGAGCAAATTATGATTTTACAAATGATGATACTGCATTGTTTATGCGTTGGAAAGACAACTTTATTGATACAGTGTCCATAAACTACAGCAGTGTTTACCCTGTATTAAAAATCAATCGTTATGTCAAGGACAAGAGCAAGATTTTTGTGGACCAACCTAAAGTCATTGCTGATCATAACAAAGACATGGGTGGAGTTGACGTAGATGATGCTGGGTGCATCCAGGCCAAAAGTACGCTCATAAAAGTGGTTGTGGTCCCTGTTTTCTAATGATCTAAATTTGACTGTTGTTATGGCATACAACTTATATCACAATGTAACAACTGATACGTTGTTACCTGATAAGTACCTAAGGCATCTGTTTCGAGTAGAGGTAGCAGAAGTGATGAACAAAGCAGACTTTGTTCAACCACTGGTTCGTGTAAGCAGCTATACTGCCAACGATGGATTCCTTTATGACAAGATGAAATACAAACTACTTT
This sequence comes from Morbakka virulenta, assembly GCA_003991215.1. Taxonomy (NCBI): domain Eukaryota; kingdom Metazoa; phylum Cnidaria; class Cubozoa; order Carybdeida; family Carukiidae; genus Morbakka; species Morbakka virulenta. Next base: position 444,279 of record RDPX01000338.1, read on the forward strand.
CAGCAACTCACGAAAGCTGTTCCATTTGCAAAGTCAAGGCTAGGTTGATATATGTTAAATGAGAGAAATATTTACACAAGGTATGCAATAAATTTTTTCATAGGAACCAGTAAGATTTAATCAATTCTTTTTATGACTTGCGACATGGGATACTCTCCCAATGCAATGTATTTTTTATGCCTTTCTGTTAATTGTAATCTCAAAATACATACATTGTACTATTTTTCTAACGTTGTATTTTTTTGTTCCAACCCAAGTATTCTTTTTAGACATTTTTTATTATGATGCAAACGGATAAAACAGAAATTTTGAAAACCATCAGCTTAAAGAGAAGCTCAAGGGAACTTAAGGCAAAGCTTTGCGTAACCATAATATGAACTATTCTCCTGTATGGTGCAGAATTGTGGACAACTTGAAAGAAGGAGGAGAGGGTACTGAAGGCAACTGAAATGAGGATGTTGAGAAGAATTAAAGGCGTGACACTGAGGGACAAAGAAAAGAGTACTGACATCAGGAGAGAACTGGGAGTGAGTGACATCAATGAGAAGGTCAAGGAGAAAAGAATGAGATGGTATGGACATGTGAGGAGGAGTGAAGAAGGACACCCAGTAAAAGTGCCTCTGGAAAGTAAAGTACCAGGAAGAAGGCCGAGAGGAAGACCAAAGGAGCGATGGAGAGATCATGTGAAAGAGGATACGAGCTGCTTCGGCGTTCATCAGGAAAAGGCCATGGAAAGAGAAATTTGGAACCGGAAGATCCGGGCGGCTGATCCTCCAATGAGGGACCAGCAGCCATTAAAGAGAAGAAGAAACAAAGAAAGATCAGCTTAAAGAGAAACACTGAGTATTTAGTTAATGAAAATAGAAGACTTCAGTGGAAAACAATGAATACAAACAAAAAATTTAAGAAAGATAAATAGAATACTCTTTCCAGTTAAAAGAAGATTCATTTTTCATACTTACTATAGCTACAAACACCACCTAACACTCAGGCTTTTGGACAGGTGAAATTTTGACAGCAAATCAAACATTTTAAAAATTAAAACTCATTCAGAAGACCTCGTAACAAATGTCAAAGGTCAATTTGATATTTTTACTGCAATTTTGACTGATCATTTCCAAAGCCTAAGAAGATTGCAACTACGTGCTTTAATCATTTATTCCAGTTACAGGCTGATCTCAAAGTAAATCATACTTAGTCCAGAAATGAAGTAAATTTACAACAAATGTTAAGAGAGAGAAGCTCATACAAATCAATGAAATTACAATACAAGTCTAACAAAACAGGGCATTATTATAAACTCTTACACGAATGTTTTTGCAGGAACAAGAACAAGGGTAAGAATAATGAATACAATAATGACCTTTGTTAAGGGTAAGGCCTGTAGGCTGAAGGAAAAAGAAAAGAATTGAAACTCAACTCTGATGCCAATGCATGGTTTTCACGATATGGGAATGATTTCAGAGCGAGGTAAAATGACAAGGAGCGAACCTTAACAATCAACCTTTTTTTCTTTCTTTTTTTTTTAGTTTTAACGTCATTTTCCCCCAGCAATTGGGGCTCAGACGGTGTCCTTCAGAGGGACTTTGATTTGGCAGTGAGGAATTTCTTGGCCGGATGCCCTTCCTGACGCCAACCAATGGCTTTTTTTCTTTGCAAAGTTCCAAATTCTCCTCGACAGCTCGGCGAATTGAACCCGGAACTCCTGGTTACTATGCAGTTGCACTAACCATTAAGCCACGACTCCTCTAATTAGCTAACCTTGACAATCAACTAAATCCCAAATAACATCTCGTCCAGATCTGTGGAAGGAAGATAACAAATGAGTTTATTGAGCAAATAAGCAGGAAAATGCACGAGAGGCCGTGTTACCAATACAACAAATTTCCCAACCGAAGTCTGAACTCAAATGCCATTTGCAAGCAAAGAAGTGCCTGTAATAAGGATTGGGTAAACGATATCAACTGTTTCAAAATCCATGACAAAGTAATTACTCCGGGCTACTGGGTACGGGTTTTTTTGTGTTGATTTCTTACACAGTTAAGAAAATGAAATCAAGCTACTAGAGCTAGTTTTTTAAAACCTATTTAACTAGAATCACCTAATTATACGTTTTTCAGAAGTATAACATTCCTTAAAAGTTTAGAGGATTCTTTTGTCTCACATGATGTACAATGCCTCTTCTTATAAAACCCTTGTTTTATGAGTCCATATTATCTCCGTGGAATGTTTTTGAGACAATTTTATGCAACAAGTGATCCATATGTTCTCACGTTTGCGGAACATTTGTCTTCCTTATTTTATTTGTTTTTCAATTCAAAGTTTCCGACAGAAAGAATACAATAACAATAACTGCCATTTTTCTTTATACCGCTGTTAACAATAAACAGACCAGAGAAGGTTTTCAAAGTCGAAGCTGACCTGACTCGCAAGAATTTTCTTTATCTATTTCATAACGGCTCAGGTTTTTTTATTTCAGAAAGAACGAGAAAAGTCTGGTATGTAAAGAATTTAAATGGAATCATCATTAACAAATCGTTTGAGCTGGATCTCAATATCTAATTAAGAGTTTTGAAAGCAACTAACCGCTTGCAATCCATCTTGTGTTTTAAAAGCAGTAGCCATCCAACCTTTATCAGTGAAAAACACTATTATTACTCATCAAAAACAGCTCTCAAAATAGAAAAATGCGTAGGGTAAAAGAAACAGATACAATGTTTCCTCTGATAAAGGCCTAGCCTGAAATAAGTCCTACCTTCTATTAAACGCCTCAGCATAAAAAGAGGAGTTTATTAGAAAAACACCAAAGATAAAAAATAACGCATAACTACTCATTCTTTTATTTTATTTTTCATAAATACTACAAAAAGGATATCTGTTAATGGTAGCAAAGACAATTTAATTCCATTTTTAGAGAAGTAACACTTTGTTCGAGTGGGTTTTCTTTGTTAAAAAAACCCAGCTTCAAGTTGTAGAAGAGATGATACTGACAGAGAATGCATTCCAATCAACAAACTTTGATAAAAACATGCAGTTGAGGGATTTCATCTTTTGGATGAAGACAGTGATTGATACATTAATGTAGAAAGATAATGATGTAAATGAAATATATACGATAGTGTCACAGAATTTATTCATGCTGCATTCCTGCAGAATGTACATAGAATATAGTCCCTAAATAACCATAAAGTTCGTTATCCAGAAAATGTTTTTAGTTGTTACTATTTGTTAATAAAATGTTTTATTTCGTTTGTTGGCATTTTCTGTTGTTTAAGTATACCAAACCACATTCTGTTCATTTCTAATGTTTTCTCTTATTTACGTCTAATTTCGGCGCATGATTACACGATTCACGTGCCATGCCCATCTCTGTGTGCACTACTTTTCCTCACAACATCAGAGAGGACAGACGGTTTTTGGAATTAAGAAACAAAACTGCCCTATCTCAGACATACCAAGCTTTAAAATTATCCCAGGAGATTAGACGAGCGCACGAAAATATTCTTTGCCTAATCCGAGAAATGTTGTCGAGGGTCTAATTCCGACGATGAAAAAAAGATCAATAAACAACAATCGGACTTCGGCGTAGGTCACTCACAAATAATCTTATTTGTTGTAGTTACTTTTTATGAAGTACAAACCAGTGTTTGATTTAAAATAAACACCTCGGGCATATATTAGAGAAAATAAAGTTTTTCAGTCGAGTAGGACAATTAAAATATTGCTTCTAAAGTGATTTTAAGTAAGTAATTTCAACTAGCTGGTAGGTACATGCATTACATTGATGTCGCTTTAGGCAGCAACGATGTGGTACAAACGTTTTTGCGAATGATCAAACGTTTTGGACGACGATTGAGTTTGATAAGATTTCCAAGGGTGAAACTGTGACGAAAAGTGTAGTGAAATTCCGTTGGCTATTTTTCTAACAACAAAAATGAAGAGTAACAATTAAAAGTGTAAATGCAACATCATTAAGGTTACTGAATCATTGCCAGGAATTCCTCGCTTAGTAGGATTTTCCATGGGCAAAAAGTGGATCTTGACAGTCCAGCAGTCAATTTTTGCAACAGAATGACGTGCACAGTAAAAATGTAGAATATTCGACCTTTATATTAAATCTGTAAGAATGAAAACATTATTAAAAGATGTAATGAGAATGAAAACAATATTTTGGAGTAACTGAAAAGCCCTTCCTGTAAGTCATAACAGAACAGAGAATGGTTTAATGTGTGAACTATTTATATCTGTGATCCTAATCATGTTTGCAATATGAATTAATTTGGTTAATCATATAATTTGGATATTTGGTTTATTTTCTCCTGACTCATCCAACAATCGACTTGTTTGCTGTGTGCATATGTTTTTACAGAACAATCAAAATATTAGAATCACTACAAAATTAATTTTCAAAGAAGAGTAATCTGAAGTCTGAGTTGATCAGTTGTTGCATTTACAGAAAGACGATTTCTGTAGGGCAATCCAAATTGCGAAGGAGCAATATACATGTCTTGATAATCGGTTTCTATGGGAGGACGCCAAATTGGTTGAAGTAGCATAGAAACTTGTACTTTCCAAACCTGCATTCAATGGAGTGTGCTTATAATGTCATGGCAAATTTTATTACAAAGGAAAAAAACTATGCCGGACATTTCAAAACTTGGCTTCCATCGGGCAAAACTGACTACATTCATACCCAAATGATCTTCTTTCATAACATCAACATCAGGGTTCACTTTGAATGCTTTTTGGCGTTTTTTGATATTCATTTTAATAATTTTCAATATATTTAACATTTATACCATTCAATAAATTTAACATGTTATAAATATTTCATAAATAGAACTCGAATAGAACGCCATCATTGTTTTCCCATCTCCCATTTCGGCCAGGCCTGAACAACGAAGATCATGATTTTCTGAAAATATGATGTCCGTAATATCATAAGATATATGGTTGACAACAACCATATATTTAGAAATCGCTTAGTATATTTAAAGATGTCATCAAGCATATTTAGTAACTTCAGTATTCTGATGTGCTCAACCAACGCGTTCGTTTCTGACACCAAGTGCATGAGGTCCCACAATTTGATTTTGTCTTCTTTCCCCAACTTTCGCATTGAAATTGATGTTTCGCATTGATGTTTTGCAAACTGACATTGCTTTGTCGAGATGATGATAAAATGTTTTCAGATCCTGCTCTGGTGAAGTAGATGTAGGTGCATAGGTCACAACAATGTTGATGTTTACTGGTGTGCCTTTCAATTTTATTACCATTACTCTGTCGGATATAATATTTTTGCGTTCTATGTAGCGATTTTGATAGCATTACTTTTTGAAGATTTTTCAGCAGTAGCTTGATGACGGTCAAAAGGTCTCTGCTGATCAGCACCATTTCTACCGGACAAGCATCTACTGGAAAATTGCACAGTGGCCGCATTCACGTCGTTTGGGATTTTCCATTTTGGTTTTATTTTCATGATTATACTAAGAAAAGAGATTCTGAAGTAGTTTTCGTTGGCTTTCTTCANATAAAATGTTTTCAGATCCTGCTCTGGTGAAGTAGATGTAGGTGCATAGGTCACAACAATGTTGATGTTTACTGGTGTGCCTTTCAATTTTATTACCATTACTCTGTCGGATATAATATTTTTGCGTTCTATGTAGCGATTTTGATAGCATTACTTTTTGAAGATTTTTCAGCAGTAGCTTGATGACGGTCAAAAGGTCTCTGCTGATCAGCACCATTTCTACCGGACAAGCATCTACTGGAAAATTGCACAGTGGCCGCATTCACGTCGTTTGGGATTTTCCATTTTGGTTTTATTTTCATTGGCTTAGTAGTTTTCGTTGGCTTTCTTCAGCAGGAGTTGTCTTCACAAGACCAGTGATCCCAACCATTGTTCTTCTAAAAAATCGTCTGCCTGGCATCAGTAGAAAAGAAGTCATCGACCAAAATAAGTTCAGTTTGTCTTCTTCTCCATCCACCACCTGCATTACCATGGCTTTGCCATAACCCTGGCAGGGAGGCTAGTGGAGGTGATATCCTTATCCAAGGGAACCCCAGGTTGTAGTTTAACATCATACCCAGGACAACGGGGATCTCCTGTTTACTAGACAGGCGCTTTAACCAACTATGCCACAGCACCTCGAAGTGGTATCATCTGGCTGTAAAAATGCATAAAAAATTTCCAATATTTTGCTGTTATTTTTTAATCTAAGAATCATGGTAGGATTTCCACATTTTTAGCTTCAAGCAGACTGAAAAAATGTCTGTTGTAATCTCAGCATTGATAATGACATCTGAAGTTGAAACAATTTAGTAATTTATTTTGAACTCCATGGCTTGTGCCATTAAAAACCGCAGAATTTTAAAGATGTGAAAATTAGCTATCTAATTGTGAAATCAATCCAATAAGCCGTAGTAAGGCACTTCTTCCCCTTTCGTCAAGCCTTCGAAAGGGGAAATTTTGAGTTTCATAGAATTTGATAAACTTTGTTTTTGAAATTTCAAATATGGCAAACTTTATTCAATTCTTTATTATATCATTGAATTGATAAATGATGACCTTTATTCAGAAAGAAAAGTATGCTAGATATTGTGGAGTTGCAGTTCATTATTTGTTTGAGTTGATGAAAATTCGTGTTTACAAATACACTCGGGTAAATGTTTTAAATCGGGAATTCAATTTTGATCCAAGTTTTTTCTCTTTCATATAAAACACAGAGAAAGCAAAATATAGATTTTGTACTAACACTGACCATTAGCCAACTCTTCTTCTTAAAGCAAAGTCTTAAATTAAATGCACGACCTTTTGTCAAGACAGACTGTTTGATACTCAACCTTCGGTTGAGTAGGGCCTATCCATTTTTCCTCTATAGTCAGACAATGGAACAGATGCTCCAAAAGATAATCAATGTTAATGATATTGATCCATAAAAAGGTATGTGAACTTGATAAAACTATATTCTCAATACATCCATCAGATTTCTCCATTTACGTTGTGCAAACTGTGAAAATGAACAAGTTCGGCGCTTCATATCTAGCCCTGCATTCTACGTCATGATTATTCCGGAACTAATAGCCAGCCAATAACATGAAGTTATGACTAAAAAGACAGCGTCCGTTTTAGAATTTACGGTAATCGAGTTAAGTAGGACAAGACGAAATATGTCCGAATGTTGAGACATGTCACTACAATCAGCCAATCCGAAATCGAGATAGAATGAGTATGAGAGAGAAGGAGTTGCTATATGTTTTGCAATGCCTAGAATGACCCTCGATGAGTGCAACTTGTTAAAATTGAAAGCGACATGCTTTGAAATTTTGTCAGGAACCTAAAACTATAAATATTAGTTTAAGAGTTGATCAGAATGATTTCTGCTTGCTACCTGTTAGAAACTGAAGATTACAGCTTCTCAACAGTTGTTGTACAACTGAAAAATATGGTAAACAGATTGAAGAAAATGGTCCACTTAAAATTTTTCAGGGCATGGCCTCATCTACTCCACTTTCCCCCCCCCCTCCGCCATTGACCACAGCATTATTAGTAGTGATAGTACTAATACTTACTAGTAATATTAGTAACAGTAGTAGTAGTAATAATAGTGGTAGTAATATTGAGTAGTAATAGCAGTAATATTGGTAATAGTAGTAACAGTAGTAGTAGTAGTAGTAGTAGTAGTAGCAGTAGTAGTAGTAGTAGTGGCAGTAGTAGCAGTATTAAAAGTACTAGTAATAATATTAGTAGGAAAAAGGATGTTGTTTTGGAGATTAGACGTGGAAGAATGAGGATACACTTTTTCACACCTACCTTGAAGTCACCTTTAAGCAAGGTGTACTACCTGTTATCTTTTTGCAGGATTATGAAATACCAGGTTGCTTTTAGCTGGAGATAGTCTGTGTTAGGGATAAAGGGAATTATTATTCTTTATGTTGAAACCCTATTTGCGATAGGTTAACCATAAATAACCGTGCTTTTTCGTGAGCTATAAACATTATTTCCTTTTGAATAGGAAATTCAAAATTCGAAGGCAAATTTAGAAAAAGCCTTCAGTGGATGTGATTTATTTAACAGTTAAACAGTAACCTCCTGCAGGGATGGTGACGCTTCGCAGGGTCATTTGGAAAAGCAGACGATTTGGAAGAAAATTCAGATGATGGTAAATAAAATACAAAACTGGAATACACTTTGTCCTGATTTTGTACTAGAGTTTTTGGTTGAAGAAATTTGGTACCGTACACCAAAGAATGGCTAACTAGTGTTATGATTACCTAGAACAGTAGTCCTAGTAAAGAATACCTAGTAAGAAAACCCCGCTGGCAGCTGTCGGACAATCACCTGCTTACCAGTTTTTTTGAAAATGACGGATATGAATACTGATAGAGGAAATGTGTGGTTTGAACATGCTCAAATTTGTGGAATAGACCTTCTCTACATGTCTATTGTATAAAGTCTCGCTGAGCCTTGTCGAGTCCATTTGGACACTTGTAAAACACTTGTATGCTCACAGAATCTATTCATGAGCTATCTTCTGCAAAGTCTATTTCTATTTACATCGAACAAGTAACATTCAGGTAAAACTCAGTTCTTGGCGCAAACCAGACCTTCGTAGTTAAATTGCTAATGGAAATCATTTTTATTTTCCTCGGTTGTTTGACATGGAGAAATTTTTATTCGGAGAAAAAAGTGATGGTGAAGACAAGAACTACAGAAGGTTTATGCTTGCTGGAGGATAACAGTCTTATTTACTTATATCACGTCGAATCATCATGGAGAGAAGCCATCTTAAAATTGGCCACACTGACATAAAGCAGTCTGTCTACACAAGCAACTACAAAGAGAGGGCATTTGTATTCAGGAATGGATAGCGTGGATTCTACTATAACACTTAAACAAATATATTTATTTCACACATCACCATCATCTATCCTTCCATTTCTGCAACTGTCAGCATAAAGAGACTAGTAGTCTGAAGATCAAATGCGTGTGTTTGTAGTTCTAAAAATATTAGTCAGTATTCTTAATATCATAAATTTCATAATGAAATTTTTACTATGGAGTTGTTGTACCGGGCAGACAATTTTACTAAATGCACGTGCATTAAATCAATAGTTTTTCATTTTTGTACCGTTTTTGGCTCGGATTATATCAGCACATAGAATATCGTAATTCATTCACAATCGTGAGAGGATTTTATAACAAGTTTTTTTTTCAAACTCTAAGTCTATTTGGAATTTTTCCATACCTTTAGAAAACAGGTTTACAGCTTTTGTTGGAAAAAATAGTTCACATGAAAAATGCTCTAACTTCATCGTGAAATGAAATCTTTCCTACCAAGACTACAAAGGGTTATTTTTATAGAGGACAGTCAGAAACAAATCAGAAGACTATTTTACCTTGCCCTTTCTTGTAATGAAATTCTAGTTTTCCAATGAGGCACTGCATACTTCATTACTTTTTTAATGGATACCCTCTGGTGAATTATGAATACATGAAAATTATTTCTCTGAAGACAACCATCATTCAATGCGGATAAACTGTGTTTTTTTAATCTTTCCTCTCAAACGAATAATGAAAAGCAGTCATGAAATTTTACTCTTACTAAGAAAAGCTTTTACTATCACAGGAGATGAGCAGTTCCAACAGAGATCGTTTTTTAATTCAGTATTTAACTGCTGTTATGTGGCATGGAGTGGTTACGTAAAGAAAGGAGGGTGTGATGACCTAAATTTAAAAAAGGAAATTTAACCCATCAAACGTTATCGTTTTACGTTCGTACCTCTAATTGGTCTTCAATATTCTCATCCTACAAATGGTGGCCCCGTCAATATATCCTAAAGCATTGGTAAATAAAAGAGTATAGTAAATATATAGTATATATGTTTCTGTGCATATATTTCAACCATCAGGTAGCCTGATGATCAAATTATCGTAGAATTCTTAGTCGCACTTTTAACTCGTATTGTTCGTGTTTTACCTCAAGTGTAATGCTCTGCTATGGGCATTAAGCACTTGTGTGATCAATATAATAGATTGCTCACAAATATATATATATATGCAATATACTCAATCTGCAGACAGTACTGTTTCGCCATTTGTGGGCTCATCAGTGCAGCACAGAGCTTCTGAGACATAACTCTGTAGTATATGGTGATTTATTTAAAATGGTATGTAATACATTTTTAAGATTAAGTATTTATCCGACTAATGTTGGCATAAGATCTTCAGTTTTTTGTAAAAAATATGTTGACCAGGAAGTTCCAAAGTATCCCTGATGAAATAGATTAGTTTCAGTTGTTTAAATTAAAAGTTTTTTCCTTAAATTTTGTCGATTTACTTGCTCTGGCAACTAGTTTTCAGTCTTATGGGTCCTCTGATACTTAAAAAAAATGAATACAATCGAATTGGTAAAAGTAAAGGAATCATTTGTAATCTTCGCTTCCAGCATTACAACAAGAAGATCTCAAAAAAAATTTAAAACTTGTGTCTCTTATCTATAAAACCCATAAAACCAATAAAACATTTCCAATTTTTTTTTTCAGACAAATAGATAAATTTAAGATTCCAATGATTTCAAAATCATCAGAGCTGAATTGAAGAAAAGGGAAATCATCTGGATATTTTTAACAAATCATTTAAATTGAAGTTGATTTTGAGTCTAAGATTCTTATCTAACTTTAACAAAATAATATCAATTTAAAATGCCTAACAATGTGCATCAATACCTTTACCACTCTGCAACATACGTTATGTAGCGATGAAAATAATGATGTTCTGTGAAGAGGTCAAGTATTTCTAATTGCTTACTTGATGTAAGTAACTCTTCTTGCTTCTTCCTTTACATAAAAACAATACAATGCTCTAAAAATGTTGGTATCCATAGAGTTTTTCAAATAATTCCAAACTGTTATTTGAAATGTATGTAACATATATACTCACACGATACAAAATGAAATTTTTGCAGAGAAATAATCAACAAAAAACAAACTTTATGATGTAAGATAATGTGATATTAAAATAACAAATTAACAGAATAACAAAATATCAACATTGAAAAAGACAGAAAGTAAACAAAAAATTTACCATATTTGGATCTTGTTGTTATGCCAACAAATATACCATAAAGATGCCATATTTGTTGCCATTTTTTCTATCTACTCTAGTTTCTGATGGATTTTGCTTAAGGAGTTTTAATAGCTGAGGTCATAATTTTGTTATTCATTTTCATATCACACGTCAAATCTTTTTCATCTATTATTGGCAACTTCAATTTTTGAATTCTCTTGAAGAATACCCGGCTTCCTTGTCAATGTTCCGCAATTCTCCAGGATTGCACTTATGCTTTGTATAAGTCTGGCTTTATTATCTCAAAGTAGTCTGAAATTATTGCAGGGCAGAAAGAAGCCTGCATATAATTGTTTGGCTTAAGGTTGACAAATAGAGACGACAGTGTGTCCAAAATAGTTTTCCGGCGTATTCTTTTACACAGAGAAGCGAATAGTCAAGCAGTATATATATATATAAGTAGAACGTTTCTTTGTCACCTCTTTGCTTATTCAATAATACTAAATTTATGTTTCACTAGTACTAGATGGGGAAGGAAACTCTCCTCTCAACTAAACTCTCAGCACTTATGTAGGATGACTGGAATTATTAACATCATTTTATATCTTTGCACTCGGGTCATGAATTAATAACATCATTCTATATCTTTGCACTAAACTATTCGTATTAACTATTGAAATATATTTATTCACGGACATACTCTGCAGTTCACCCGTCTCATTTGACAATATACCTAGCTTGTGGCTTTCAGTTGACAAACTCAGCTGCAGCAGAGTTCTTTTAAATTACATGTATTTCCAACGAAAATGCAGGAATATTGACTTTGTGCTTAAAATCTTTTAGCTCACGTACTTCAGTAATCTTTTACTCATCATTATTAGATGAAATCTGAAATATTCTTGAGAAAGGATGACTTCCTCTCAATTATTGGCTTAATTTTACCATCGTTCTCTCGACTTAGTTTAAGGCACTCCTTTTCAGTCCATTTGTGACAATGAAGAAAGCTTACATTTTCGACTTAACATAATATTGAACTGTATATTTTGTTGTTATTGTGTATCAGGGATTTTAATAAGCGTAATCATTTCCTGGAATATACTTTTTTCCTTCCATTGTAACGTTTTAAAAATTAAAAAGTTGAAAAATCAGAATTTTTTGGCATTATTGACGTGAGGTATGCAGCTCCAGTGTAGAAAGATCTCCGATTTTATAGTCATATGAATGATGGAATCAATTTTATGATTTGGTGTCCTTATAAAATCATAATTATGAAAGTTATTTGATACTGCCTATCCATGCTAAGTGAGGTTTGATTTTTGACGGTAGTCAAACTTATTAAAGTTATTGCTTTATCATACTACGTAGGTGACTTTAATTGGAGATATAATAGCAGCAGTTTCTTCATCAAATTTGTAATTGTTCCAGCTCATTTCGTGTAATGCCGATTCTTTACTTGTAGTGCGATTTGCTGCTCAGCGAACATTTTCTGACCTTGTCAAAATGCAATAAAGTGCACATTTTCTCACTTCTTGACAATTTTTTTTCTGTCATGGTGAAGCAGAACAATTGAATTACATCAATAGTGACTAAGAGAAATTTCTAGGTATTTTTGAAAAGGTAAAAGTACAATGGTATTTTCTAATAAAATCATTGAAATAGAATTTAAGTTTTAATAATTTTGTAAAAAAATCTCCAAGCCTTGGAAATACTTAATGATATTTTGTGATCAAAGTATTAGTCTAGGTCATATATTCTAGCCTTTCCTCTGAGTTATGAATTAAATTATTGAAGTAGAAAACACCGGAAATATTAATGTATTGTGTAGACATATTTTTAGATGGCCTGTAGTAAAATAGAGCACTTGCCTTCAGCAATAATTTAACTATAGTGACTGAGAATCATTCTTTTAGTAAATTTCACGTAAATTAGTAGACAACATGTAGAAGCTTTGGGTTAGGTCTTGTATATAGCCTTGCAAACGAAGTTGTTCCAGGAGAAAATATCATTGATACTAGGAATATTATTTCTATCACCAATATAATTTTTATTAGCAGAAGTGTGGTGTCCTGTTGAATCGTTCGCTGGCTCTACGTCGCCAAAGGTCTTTTACCAAACAAGGTATTGAAGACCAGGACTGCAGACGCCAAATGGTATTTGGTAGAATTAAGCATGCTTTAGTGTGACAGGTAGTAACGTTGTATTATAACGAGTTTTCGTTTGTAATTTTCTCTAGACAGTGCTTGTAGCATGTAGCCTTTTTCATCGCTGGAAACGTTAATTAGTCTATGCTGATCGATCAAAGAACATTTCTATTTGATGAGCTATATTTATCGACAGCAACCTTAAATTTTGTAGGGTCATTGGTAGTGCTAGTGTAATTTGACAAAATCCTTGGTTAGACTTAATTTATCGTTGAATAGAAGGTGTATAAAGTGAACAATTTTTAGTTTTGTGGAAATGTGATTGAGAGTGTTTGGATAAAAATTGGAATCCTCTTTTAAATTTTTAAAATATTTATACTATTATTATTTATAATTAATATTATATTATTATTATTATTATTTATAATTAATATTATATTATTATTATTATTATTTATTATTAATATTATTCTTTTATAATATATTTTAAGCTCTCATAAAGATTGAGGAAATAACTGTTTTCCAAAGATTGTTCTTCTACAAGTTGCGTAAGATCAAAGGATGGAGAAGTCATAATTAAAAGGGACAATCCTTAAACGCTGGACAAAATACATTTTGCAGACATTTTGCAACTTTTTCCAGAAGAATGGGGTAGCAAGTCATAAATAAGAAAAACCATGGAGGGACCAAAATTCCTAACATCAGAAGTTAGAGCTGCATTACAAAAAATGAAAAGGCTTCAGGACCCGATGAAGGACCCGATGAAGTTTTGATTTTCTCAACGAGGTATAAGATAGCGGAGAAATCACAGAAAATCTCAGTAAATCGTTCTTCCTAGGCCTTCCAAAGAAATCTGGTGTAATTGAATGCAAATTTCACTGAACAATTACCTTAATGAGCCACGTGATAAAAGCTACTGAGATGCAGAAGGATTTAAATGTTTGCTTCGTCGATCAAATCAAATATCTTGGACAGAAAGATTAAAAAATCAGAAAGTTGTTGGAGGGAGCAGGTACAAAACGTTTTCTTCTAGGAACCATCCGTAAAAGACAGTTGGAATTTTTGGGAGATGTAATGCGGAAGGAAGAACTAGAATGTTTTAGTGTGACTTGCAAGATCAAAGGAAAACGAAGCAGGGGCAGACAAAGAATAACACATATGGCAAGCATAAGTAGATGAAAGAACATAGAGCAGCGAGAACTGTTAACAGTCCCAAAGGACCGGAAGACGCGGAAGTCTATGATAGTTAACGCCCTAGTAGGACATGAAACCTGAGAGAGAGAGGGAGAGAGAGAGAGAGAGAGAGAGAGAGAGAGAGAGAGAGAGAGAGAGAGAGAGAGAGGGAGAGAGAGAGGGAGAGAGAGAGGGAGATAGAGAGGAGACAGGAATAAGTGGTATCACGTGGCCTATATACAATGAAACAATGGTAAACAGCTAAAAAGACATCCCTGGACTAAAAGTAAATGCAGAGAATAATAACAATCTTAGATATGCAGTTAATACAGTTTTAACTGCCCAATCAGAAGAACATGTCAAGAAATTATTAAGTATTTTTGCTGAAGAAGGTGAAAAATAGGAATGACTCGTAACATGTGAAAGACAGAATTATGGTAGTTTTCAAGGGAACAATAATTTCTAAATGCAACCAAATAAGCAAAGGAGAGAAAAGTAAACAAGTTATAGCTGCAATAGGTAAGCACTTATTCCAAACGTTAAAACCAATATTAATGAATAGAAATATATCGATAAATATTATGATGGTCTTTAAAATATATATTTAGTCAATGCATTTATACAGATGGGAATGCTGGATAGTAAACAAAGAGAAATAAAAAGAAAACCTGGTTACGGAATGTATTTTCTCATTTAAAAAAACCATATGTCATCTCAAAAATGAGAATGCTTATCTATCACAGGGAACGCAGAAGGTACAAGAAGCTAGGGTAAACAATTTTCTCTTCAATGCCAAGTTTCAAATTCATAGACAACAAATAAACATCACAATAACAAGAAAGTTTTCTTGACATTGGCTGGGAAGAAACCTGAAAGAAAGTCCATGATAGCAAATGTCTGCTTGAGACAGAAACTGAGCATGATGATGATGATGATGATGATGATGGTGATGATGATGATGATGATGATGATGATGATGATGATGATGGTGATGGTGATGGTGATGGTGGTGATGATGATGGTGATGGTGATGGTGATGATGGTGATGGTGATGGTGGTGATGATGATGGTGATGATGATGATGATGGTGATGGTGGTGGTGATAATGATGGTGATGATGACGATGATGGTGATGGTGATGGTGATGGTGATGGTGATGGTGATGATGATGAGGGTGATGGTGATGATGATGATGATGATGATGGTGATGATGATGA